>VZSE01007467.1:1213142-1244108 GCA_013398275.1 Promerops cafer
CTTAACCACTTGTTGGTTTCTTTGTTGGTTTCTTTGTTGGTTTCTTTGTTGGTTTCTTTGTTGGTTTCTTTGTTGGTTTCTTTGTTGGTTTCTTTGTTGGTTTCTTTGTTGGTTTCTTTGGTCCTTTTTATTGTTAAGTAATTTTATATTGCAACATGGCAGTATTTTGTTACTGATTGACGTTGACATGACATCAGAACATACAGTCGTATAGTAAATCATATTTCATTTTTAGAGTTCTTACAGAAGTAACAGAACACAAATGAAAATTGTGACTTTTCAGGATGGGAGTATAGCACAGCTAGGTGTCTGTGGACCTAGCTAGGCATGTGATTCACTGGATTTGTAATATTATTTTCCCTTCTGTGAGGCGATGATTTTAAACAGGTGATTAAGAATCTAAGTGCTCTAGTTTAAAAACAGCTATGTATGATTTACTTTACAAAAATTATTTGCACAATATTTTGAATTCTGATTAGAGAAAGCAAAGGTTATTAGTATGCTAAAGCCTAAATATTGCCTCTTACTAAATTTGAATAAAATAGTACAAAAATGCAAGAATATCTTGGTCTCATTGACCTCTTATTTTCTTAGTTCTAGGACAGTTTTTCTTATTTGCATGTGAATAGCAGCAAAGTGTTTTACTGTTTTCTTCTGAGACTTTGCGTGTGTGTAGTTTCTTAGTTTATTTAGAAAAACAGTAGAACTCTTCCAGCATTTCTCTAAAAGTACATTTCCCTACTAACAAATCTTTGTTGCTATCTCACAAGTAACTTATGTATCATGTGTCACGATGCCAGTGGTTTTTAACACTCTGGTTTATTTAATGTAATTTTAAAAACCCCGCCTGTTGTTGGACATATAAAACAAGTATAATTCTTTAATATTTTAATTCTTCTATATTTAATGGGAATTGAGGTCAAATTCTAGGGTTGTTATGCAAAAATTGAAATATAAACCTTTCTCTACATGGTTGATCTGTCCATGCATTAGATAGGACATAGTAGTAGGTACAATAAATAATTTTGAGATAAATTGGGAGGGTACAGGATACTTATCCATTTAAAGTCACATCTTGAGTCAACCAAAGAAACAGTGTTTAGAATGGAGAAATGTAATGGAAATTTGTAGATACATGATTTGGACTTGATCAGACTTTGACTTTTAAGATTTAGTCTGAAGTCCTCATTAAATGGCTTTGAGAAGCTGCAGGTGTTTCGGCTTTCATGAGTTATGTTCATTCAACAAAGGTGCCTTCCAGCAGAGCAGAAGAGGAGAAAGTTTCAAGGAAACTTCATTTTCTCCCATTGGAGGTTGAAATGCTAAGAAGGAGAAAGAAGATCTCCAATTGCTAAATCTTCTAATCAGTATTTTTGCTTTAGCAAAAATAGTTCTAGGTACGTGATCTGATTAAATAGTTTAAGTTTTGATAGATGCCATTATTTAAAACCAGGACTGTTGCTATTGTGAGTTTGGAAGTGAGCATACAGAGTGTATATTTTGTTTGAAGAGAAAGGACTTTTTTTTAATGAAGAATTTTTTACATGGGCAATTGTTCAGCAGGATTGAATGCTGACCTCTGCTGGCATTGGATTGATCAGCAAATTGTTATCTAGGGATGATATTAAAAAAAGAAAATGACCTTGGGAAATGGTCTGGAGTAAAATCTGCTGGCCTTTTTATGCAGGGTCCCAGAGAAAATGGTGGTTCTGTCCTTTGAGAATCTCCTTCCACTGGCCTATTCAGGTAGATACAGCCAGACAATGCTGGCAAAATAAACTAAATATTTTGTTTACAGACATGTCTTATATGCTGTTTACTATTCAAATTCTGCTTTGAATTTAGATTTTAGTCTCTTGAATTATATCCCTACAACCTTTGAATCATTCACAGATTATAGATTAATTAATTCAAATTCATTACACAGAATTTATGTTTACAGCTCTCTTATAAAGTTGCTCAATAGTATTGCTTCTACTTTGCAGAGTTTAGAGACAACAATACTGAAATTCTGCTGTGCATGCCCAAGCAGAAATGCCTCTTTTCCTAGTTTTTCAAAGAGGTTAGCATTTTGATTTAGAGTTTTGCAGCACAATGGGGGGACATCCACTTGCAGCTGTGGAGGTCACAGTGTGTCTGGGAAGCAGATCTAGAGTTTCTGAGTTTTACAGACAGAAAAATGAGAAGCAGCATGACCTACCTGCTTGGTGTAGTGACCTCCTGAGAATCACAGGAGCTGGGTGATTCAAAGTTCTGGTGGCCATCTGTCAGTTGAGTGCATTTCTCAGTTACTGTGTTGGATATTGCAATTTCCAGTGTTACTTCACTTTTGGAAAGAAAACTCGAATGGAAGCGATTGATTCGTTCCTTAGGATTTGCTGGAAGAGCCAAGCTGAACTTGAAGCCAGTGAAGTGTCATGATGCCACAGGAGATAAGTCCAGCATCCCTTCTCCCCCCATATCACCATCTCCCTAAGCTCCCATCCCTCCCTGACTTCTGCAAATCAGTTAAACACACTAACATGTCAGGAAAAAAATACAGCTTTTTCTTCTGTTTTAGCTTTCTGGGCTGTGTTGCCAAGTTTAATTGGCTTGTGGAAGTACACAGTCAACACCTGTGCTGAGAGAAATTAACTACAGGAGGGAAAACACACATGAGAAAATAATGCCTAATTACTCCTACACCTAACATCTTGTGCCATTTAGTAGTCTAGTTGATTGGTCTAGTACCAGTCTTAGGTAAGTTGTTGCTCTTTGTCTTCACTGTGAGAAGATGATGTATGCCTGTTCTGAGTTACAGCTTTTTCACTTGCTAAAAATTAAAGTTAAATACTGAGATTTGTAGGTTCTAGTATAGTTCTGGAGGAAACATGCTTTAATTTAAAAGTATTTCTTAATTGCAACATTCATGCTCATTTTGACCCTCAAGAGCCTTAGCTGTTCCTCCCATTTCCTCCAGGCCTAAAATAAAACTCTTAAGTTGCTACGTGTTAATGGCTTAACACACTGCCAAGTGCACTGGGCATGCTGGTGTCCAGATAAACGTTCATGCTTCCTCTTGCTCTTCTGGTTGTGCAGCCATAGAATGAGCTCACAGCAAAACTCTCCTTTTCTTTGCACCTTGTTCTCAGGTGAATAAGCCGGACCTGTAAGATCAGGGCCAGGGTGCAGCTAGAGCTGAAGATGACAGTGAGCAGGCAGCTGTTTCCAGAAACAATGAGCTGTTTACATCAGCTGGTGCATATAGACTGAAGGGCTTCTCAACAGATTGTCTGTCATGAGTCTGGACACCTCTCATCCACTCCCCTCTTTGCCTGCCTGCACTGTGTTGGCACCACCAGCCCAGAAGCTGAGAACATGAGAACAATTAACACAGCTTTCCTTTTCCTGCACTTTCAGCTTTGGCATCATGGCCTGAACATTCAGAAAGAACAACTGGGACAGAAGTCTTACTTTGAAATCTAACGTGTTTTTGGAGGTCCATGAGAATATCAATAGAAGAATCTTTCACCCAGGATTATCTTCCTGTTGTTTTCATTGCAAAACTTGAAAATGTCATTACTGTTTAGTGTAATGGTAGAATTGTTGTAATTCAAAAATCTAACCAAAGATATATTTTTTCCTGAAACAGGGAAAGACATTTTGTTATTCTTTCCCTCCTTCCATGAGCTGGTGACCTTACTTCTGACGCAGAAAAAATTTCAGCCTTCAATTTTTTAAATCAGCCAGGACTCTTAAGTGACAGAAAACAGGAATTTTTGATGGTAGATATTTTTATTAATAGTAAATAATGCTACTTGAGCATCTTGTAGAAAAAAACACAACAGATTTGAAATGTGCTGCTTCAGCTTCAAACTGTAGAAAGCATTATTTGTATTTTGATTTTTTGGAGATGTTTATCTGAAATGGAGTTAAAACAGTGCTTCTGAAAGTCTCCCCTTCAGAAAGCCTACTTGAGCAGTTGTGTCAGTATACACTTTTGGTCATCTAAATTTAAAACAAGACTTTTGCTAAGAAGGTCAATGTAACTACTTTCCTTTTGATCTTGCATCCTTGTGGGTGCCTGGGTAGTTCTGTAGGAAAAGTTTCACTGAATGAGTCAGTGCACTGAGTCATAGCATGAAGCCTGTAGTGCTGTACACTAACTAATTGGTAACAGTCTCAAATGTAATTAAAGCACAGTTGTCAGCTCTGTGTTGCTGATTGACATCCCACTGAAGTATTTTGTTTTTAGCAACTTAGATTAATTGTTCTTTGCTGTTAAAATTTGTGGTTTTAAGATGTCGTTTCTGTTGAACAGACCTGCCATTGCCACTATCTTTTACTATCCTCTGATTTTTATAGTTCTCAGTTCAAATCTTTTCGCTCTGTTAGGTCACATATTCAGTCGTTATGCTTTTTAGCATGCCTGTGCATTTGCAGATGTTTAGAGTCCCTTGAAGACTTTTAAACGTTTTTGTCATTAAGAACTGTCCTATTAGTACTGATTAATGTTTTTTCACTATTCCTGAACTCTTTAAAGCATCATTCAGAGCTTTTTAAAAATCAAGCTTAAAAATAAATATATTTTTTGTGTTGTGTTGCAGATTACGTTTTCAGTTTTGCTAGTTTTGACTTCTGATATTCATCTTGTATTGTGCCCTGTTTTATAATAATAAATGGCTTTTTTTTGTCTGAGTGTGTGCCCACCATCCCCAGGAAATTAGCAGTGTTTTCCAATACCTTTGGAGCCTTTCTTTCTCCTGTTCTTCAGTTCCTTTTTGTGTGTGTTTCTTACCATCATGCAGCTTGAGGCAAAGGGCTATATGGGGGACATGGGAGAACAGGACATGTCTTGAAGCTGTCTCTTTCATTAAGGAAAATAAAACAACCTTAAAGTATTGGGAGAAAAGCAAGGTTTGTTTTTTTTGTTTTTTTTTTTTATCATTTGCATTATTAGAGAAAACAAATCTTGCTGGCTTTGTGCAGGACTCCTGCTTGTTCCCATTGAGAAGAGAGGAATAAAAACATGAATGGATGGTTGCAACTGAGTTTTATTTCTAAAAACTACTGAGACAGTAATTTTGAACTTTAAGAAAGGTCTATTCTTCTTCCATATGTGATGAATACTGAAGCTGGGATGGTGAGCAAACGTCTTTTTAGAGATTGGAGGAGGTAGAAGATTCTTTCATTATATATTCCTTTTCTCTTGAACAATTTTTCTTCTCACTGAAGCTCTTTAGAATGAAAGATACTGGTAAATCACAAGGCCATCATTTTCAAAATACAGCACTAGCTCACATCAGGAATGTGCTTGACCAGGTGTCCAGTCTCTGGCCGTGCCCAGCAGCAGGTGCCAATGGAAGCCTAAAAGAAGAGGGAGAGAATGATTATTTTCTACCTTGTAGTACCTTCACCTGGCAACAGTAATTGAAGGACTTCCTTGCAGGAGGAAAGTTGAGGGTTGTATTTGTTTAATATCATTGGCATGATGTTTTTTCGAGTTCGATCTCTCTAAAAAATGTGTTAAATACTAGACCTCTCCCCCCGTTATTCATAGTTTCAATATTTGCATGAAAGGCACTTTTTTATTTGTTCTAACTTGATGCTTGATAATATCATCAAGTTCCCTGAGCTCTTGTATTTTGAGATAAGTGAATCATACCATCTGCTACAGCTGTATAAAAACAATTTTAATAGTCCTCCACAGAAAACTGCTGGAACCTTCGGATGTTTTATTGGACCAGAGAGATGTGTCCTAAGGGAATCCTTTTCCACATTTCCTATTTTCTTGTCCTCATCTAAGCCCAGTTTCATATAAAGCAGCAGTGATGGAAGGTGTTCTGTTCTCTCCTGAAATGATCAGTGGGCTCTGAAATTTGTTCTTTGAATGTAATTCTATTGTTTTTCTGGACTGTAGATTTCCCTCATATCAACTTTCTCCTAGGAATGCAAGGCTTACTGATGCAGTTCTTTTTCAGCCTTCTTCTTTTCTAAAGGATTTCTTCCTTCATGCATTTTTCCTTTGTTGTCTTTATCTTGGTTTTATCTGGTTTTGCTCCTTTTCCAACAGTTTTTTATGTTTTCTCAGTTTACTCTTATTCTTTAGCAAAGTGTTTATTACTTTGGTTTTGCATGTTATCTAAATTTTAAAAAACTAAATTTTTAAGTAGGTTTATGGCTGTAACTCTTTCATGTAGGTATTTGTTCTATTTCATCAGTTTGTGAAGATGCTTAGATGTTTTGAATATGGTCACCAAAATAATATTTATCCTAGAGACTAGCAATAAAATTATTTCTTGAAGAGTAAAATGCAGCATATTTCAAAGCATCTTTTTCAATTTGAAAGAAACAGTACAGATTTAAAGCAAAGCTTTCACCTGCCTTACAGTCACTGAGGAGAATAAAGTTCTACTTGGAACTATTCTGTTTCTAGACAAAATCAGATAAATTTAGCTGAAATTCAATATTTTTTTCTTGCTTTGTACAGGAGATTTAAGAAAAGATTTCTGTGGTGGAAACTTGTAGCTTGGATTTTAAATTTAGTAATTTGGGAACTGTTGTATTGTGGTTTGTACAGTAGTACAAGCTACAGCCGTAGTTTTGGTGATAAAGTTGATTACTTTGTAAAATATTAGTCATATAATCCTGGTTATAGAGTTAAAAGTGGTGATAATTTCCTATTTGTTCTCATCCCATTTCTCACACACCATTAGCACATATATTTTTTGGGTTTTAGCACTTCAAAATTCTTTGGATTTGGTTAATGCTTGGCAGGATCGGTCTGTTCTAAGTTGGAGTACTATAGATGAAGAAGCAAGATTCTTCACCTGTTAATGGGATTTTTGTATCTCGGTACAAAAGTCTGGAAAATCCCAGCAGTAGTGGGGATTGTCATTTGCTTCAGGTAGAGGAACTTTTCAGGAGTGTTTACATACACTAATTAATAAATCATGCTTTTTGAATTGTGTGGGACAACACTTTCTTCATAACACAAGCAAATAATTAATGGTGATAATATACTGCTACTACTTAGTTCTACTTAGTAGAACACTTAAGTGTTTAGAGGTTGTCTTGTGTGTACATTGACATATTGCATGTCACAGCCATTGGTTTTGCCTTGCTGTGGTAGATGGATTGCTTTTACAAATGTTGCAGAGAATTTCTAGTGGATTAGTTTGTTTTTCCAGGCAGGAGAGAATTAAAATCACTAAGTGGCATCACTAGCACCAGTCTTGGAAGTATTTGTTAGTCTTTTATCTGCTGGTAGAGAGAATAATTAGAGACTCAAGACTTCATTTCAGCGAAGGTTATAAAAAATTCTGTCTTGTTGACCTGTCTCTGAGTGGGCATGAATAAGTGCTCAGAACCTGATGGAGTTGGCATTTGGAAAATACAGAAGATAAATTTTAACATCTACTAGGGCATGAAATAATGAAGGTACCAACTTTAGAATAGTTCCAGACTGTAATAGTTAAAATAATTTAACAGTCCAGTAAGTACACTTGGAAACATATTCTTAGTCCTGTGTTTTTTATGGTTCTGTAAAGCATTTTCTTATACAGTTTAGGAATGTCATTATTTTTGCTCAGCAAGTCAGGTTGCTAGTTTTTACTGTTTGAATAGTATATTAAAATATACACATGCTGAAAGCAAAAGAGTGGAATACAAGGGTCAAGTTATCAGAAACAACAACATTATTTTTAATCAAATATTGAAAGTTGTATAAAACAGTGATTGTTACTATAAGCAGTGTATACCCATACTCTTTTTTTAGGAGCAAGAGTTTACAGTTGCTAGTTACCATGTATCAAGCCAAGTTTAAAAATATTGCCTGGTTCTGGCCAGAGCAGGGTTACTTTCTGCAGTAGCCAGGAAGAAGCGTGATACATGGAGGTTATTCTATACCACCTCACCTGGCTGTTGGGGGGAGGCAGAAGGGACTCACTCTCTTCTGGGAATAAGGGGTTCCTTTGGGTTGAGAAAGCATGGTGGAGGGAGCCATCTGGTATTCTCTGTTATCAGGGATGTTTGTCCATGTAAATAATTTCTTTTCTTATACCTTTTGTTACTAATATTGTTGCTGTTAATGTTTGCTCTCTTATATTGTTGCTGCTTCCAGTAAGTTGTTCTTACCTTGGCGTGTGATCTTTACCTCTCATGCCTTGAATTCTCAATTCCTCTTTACCTCTTGGGCCTTCAATTCTCAGGTCTATCCTGACGCAGCCAGGAGGGAAGGGGAAGAGGGAGCTAGAGAGAGTGATGTGTGATTTTGGAGAATCTCGGTGTGGGTACTGAATATAACAGTTATAACTGAATATAACTAAACCACAACAGCCGTATTTGGCACCCCGCATAGATCATGAAGGGTTGAGATAACAACAGATCTCCCCAGGGCAGGTTGGAAACAAGTTTGATCTAAGTATCTGCTGTAGTAGGTCTGGTGCCACTGGTCACAATGTTGCTTGGTCTGTTCAGGTGGCTGTGGCACCTAACCCTGTTTATCTTTCCATATATGCACTCCGTGCCCACCATGGTGCTCTTCTGCAAAGCAGGGAGAGGGATCAGGATTGCTTTGCTGTACCATGGAATATCAGTTTATGACACGATGACATCAAGGGCAATGAAGGTGTTTTGGGATGTGTATGCAGTGCTGCTCTCCTGCCCTTACCTCAGGCACTACCTTTGGGAATCCATTGATAATCATATCCTGTCTGTGCAGGGAACAGCAGAGGATGATTTTCCCCAGCCTTTTACCCCTTTTCCTCCTTCAGGCCTGTGACAACAGCTTTTGAGACTTGAATTCCCTTTGGATGTCAAAGAAAGCATGTTCTTGTTCCAGAGTCTTCCAGGTCTCCTCAGTGGGGTCCACACCATGTTTAGGGTCATGAAAGTGATTTCTAGGGAGATCTGCCCCAAGAGTGGATAGACACGAGTGGCATGGAATGTGGGAGAAAATGGGTCATCTTCTGAAGGATTATTCTGCTCCAGTGGTTTGGAAGTTCACCCCTGAACAGCTACAGGGTCCTGTTAAAGTGATAAAACATCAGGAAAAAATTCTGTGGCAGTTCCAGAGAGGTGCAAAGTTATGCAAGGTGCTGAGCCCTGGCTTCTGTTTGTCAGACACTGCCTGACACTAGACAGCACCCTCAGGGAGGAGGAGGAAAGCAGAGCAGACACCATGGCCATTCCAACTGCAGCTTAACCACTGGAACAACCTCTGCCAGTAGCAGTCACACCTATACAGACAAAGAAATCAAAGACCAAATCAGTTTGCCTAGTGGGGGATGAAGAGGAAACAAGGCCCTTGGAAAAGGCACGGCCAGGAATAATTCTGATTCCTATCCCCAGGTGAACTCCGAGATACGCAAAAAGATTTCAGCTGCCAGTCACATGAGCCCCTAGTGACCTGGCTGCTCTAGTGCTGGGATATTGCAACCCAAAATGTGAAACTAGATGGTAGCCAAGCAACTGGGATCCCTGTCATTGACAGGGGGATTGGGAAGAGGACAGAAGCTCAGCCTCTGGAGGCAACTCCATGTATCTTCTCAAGGATGATCTGTCAGTGCGCCGAGACAAGTCTAACATGGTGGAGAAGAGTATCCAGTACCTGAGAGAATAAGCTGTGCTGGAGATACTTTGTAAGGATTCGAATAATGAACAGAATGACTTCCAGATGAAGTCCAGTGTAAACAGATCATGTAGCAAATGTTCCTGTGGAGTGCACCATCGCCATATGCCGACTGATTGGCAGTGATGTCATGGAAAGAAGAGCAATGTGTGGACAATTTGGTTGCCAAACTCTGGCTGTATGAAGAATGTCTCTCTTTCTACAGGCCTTGTGTCTTATCTGTGCAAAGACTGTCAAAGGACTGCTAGCAATTTAAAGAGGACTCCCAGCAATTTAGAAAAGAAATGTCCCATGCCCCACCAGCACAGAGAAGAGTCTCTGCTATTGGGAGGAAGCACCCCCTGCTCCAGAGAGAGGGTACACACCAAGAGGTGACCTGTGGATTTACCTGCCTGACCATGGAGAGGAAGGGGGGTGGAAAATCTGCCTCTGCCGTAGCAGCACAGGTATGTGATTTGAGAGGAGGAACAATCACTGCAGGAAATTCTTCAGGAATAAATGCTGCTCCAGTTTCCATGGGGAAAGTCCTCAGGTCCTCAGACAGAATAAAAGGGCTGATGTTTCTTCTGATCCTCTTGAAAGGATGTCCAGTTCATATCTACAAGAAGGGAGCAGTGAGTACTATGACCAGAACTAGAGAGACCCTGCCTCCAGCCAGGTGGGCAAAAGGGAAATCACATCTCTTGGACTGTGTGGATCCGATGGTCTGGGAAATCAGACCTACAAGAGTATAAGGGTTTAGTTGACACCTGTGGGAACAATGTCACAAGATGCCATCAAGACACGTATGGGCAGAATCCATCTCTACTTCTGGGGTGACAGGGGGATCCCAACAGCTGTCTGTACTGGAAGGTGAAGTGATCTTGATGGGGAGTGAATGGCAAAACACTCCATTGTGACTGGCCCAGAGGCCTTGCATCCTTGGCATAGATTATCTGAAGGGAGAGTATTTCAAGGACCTAGAAGGGCACTGCTGGGCTTTTGGGACAGCTGCTGAGACTGACAGTAGACTGTTGTGGCCTGAATGAAGTCCCACCATCACTGAGTGCTGCTGTGCTGGACATGCTGGAACTTCAGTACGAACTGGGGTTCAAGGAAGAAAAGTGGTGCCACCGCTGGCACTGCTAATGTGTTTTTCTCCATTCCTCTGGCAGCAGAGTGCAGGCCACAGTTTGCTTTCACCTGGAGAGGTGTCCAGTACACCTGGAACCGTGTGCCCCAGGGGTGGAAACAGCCTGACTGTTTGTTTTGAAAGTTTAGGAGTCTCTAATTTGATTCCTTTGCAATACTGGTGGCCTGTGTGGTGTTTCTGAAACATGTTCTATTTGATTCCTTTTGGAAGCAACCATTAAATCTCATTTCTGGAACTGACTAGATTTTCATAGCTGCGGTTAGAGTAGAGCAAGAGTTAATGCTGAAAGAGTGGAAATACTAAAAATAATGTTCCTTTTTCAGGCAAATTTACTCAGTAAATACATTTTGCTGTGTTTTGTTTCTTAATTTTATTGGTCACATTCAACACATTCCTCTGTTGAAAAGTTTTGGTGCAAATATGTGATGCATTCAGTGCTTTCAATATCTGAATTTTATTCAGAATTTGGTGGTAATTAGCATTTGTGTGGTGTGTGGGGCTTTTTTTGTGATTCTGTGTGTGATGTTTACATTATGTTTAGATATGTCCCTTTTTTACTGTTTATATTCCTAATTTTAAAGATATAAAATGCCTATACATCTTGACCTGAATAACTGGAGAATGTGTTTGTGCTTACCTGTTAGTTAAGGGACCTACTGGTCTGTTCCACACATGATACTTAATTTTGCAATGCCTGTGTAAGTGCTGTCTCTTCATCAAAGTGAGGCATGTTTTCTGTTTTGCTGTAGCGTGGACATTTGCAGTCTTTGTTCTTATACAAGTTTCCAAATTAGTTAATTTCCCTGGTTTCTTCATCAGAAGCTATATCAAATTGCTTGCATTTTCTAGAGGATCTTTGTAGGCTCATATCCTGCAATGTAACTTCTTCTAGCAGGAATACAGTATCTGTTGGATAGAGTAGGGTGAAATTTTCTCTCTCTTCTGTTTTTGCTGAGCTGTTTTCATGCAGATCCTTGAGAATAAAATTTATGATCACTGATGCTGTCAAAAGCAATTTGCAGAGTCTGGGGTGATAAGGGATATAGAATTTTTGGTAATGGGATGATAATTCCTTGTAGTGTAGATGTACATGTGACACTGACAAGCTTCCCTCCCATGTTGCATCCTGTAAAGAATGCAGATAGTGAGACTTGATCCAGTTTTCAGACCTGATTTCCTCTGGTTTGTCTCATTTTAAACCTGAGCAACTGGAACGTAGCAACAGGAAACCAGTCCTCTAGACTTTATGCCAGTTTTTGAATTAAATGTTATTTAGTGGTTTCTGGAGAAAATGTCTGTAGTGCAGGCATCATGTTAAAATTAACCTTCAAACTATTTTCTGTTGTTAAATTTGTACTTCAGCTGTTTTTAGGAAGCAAAATGGGATTGGAGCATAGAAAAAACCTTCTCTTTTTGAAGTAGGTTTTTTTAAATGGAATTTAAGAATCTTACACAGTCATTTTTTCCAAATGCTTCTAAGAGAAAATGCTGATTAACAGGGTCAGCTGAAGTTCCAGTAATGTAAAGGTTTGTTAAAGTGTGTTCTGTGAAGCATACACTTCAGATTCTTGTGGACATAATTCCATTCCTCGGTGATATGTATGCATATTAAAAATATATATAAAATATTATACTACCAGGAAGAGTGGACAACATACACATTATTTTTATGGAAAGCAAATTTCATGTATGAATTGTAGGGCATGACTGCTGTAGTGGCAAACATGACTGTCTTGTGCGTTGCTTTTAGGAAAGCTTAAACTGATCTGAGGTATTAGGATTTGGTTGTTTTTTGTTCAATGAACCTTTGAGTTCTAATTTGCCTTTAGATTTGTCCAACTGCACTTAGGTGATTTTTGTGACCTGCCCGCCCCTCCTCTCTGTTTTATCAGTAGTACTTAACTTTGCCAATTTTTGCATGAGTTTTGGTACAATTTCTGAGCTGTTGGTAAGTTGTGCTGTTGCCCTCCTCTGTTACTCTGGTATCTTGTCATTTTATTGCTTGCTGCTGAATAACATCTGCAAGATAGTGAATGATTTATCATGGACAGAAAAGAAATAATGGTGCTAGGGTTTGCATTAAGGTATTTAACTTTTTTGTATAGTGATTTCTAGGCTGATGACATATCTGTGGTGTTTAGAGTGGACATTACTATTCTTGAGAGATTCCACTCATTGAAAGAAAATGGGAGACAATTCAGATTGGTCAGCAACACCTCTTATATTTTATATATTTTATATATTTTATATATTTTATATATTTTATATATTTATATATTTGTATATATTTATATATTTATATTACATATAACTCATTTGTATGTTGTTTGTATAGGCAGAATAACTGGGTGCATCCACCTGGATGAGGATGTTGTGTGCATAGTGTGTATTCAAAACAGAAGAACGCTCCCATCTTAAAATAAGCTTAATAACATAAGAAATTATGTAAGAGTTCATTAGGAATAAATGTATACCACTAAGATAAACTTTTAATCCTGCATCCTGTTTGAGCTGTTAAATGTCTAACATGGATTAGACCACGCTTGGTGGCACGGACTCTGCTTGTTGAAGAGATGATTTAAAACTATAATTGCTTTTTAATTTTTCTTTTCTTGTGCAACTGACTTTTGGATGAAAATACAGGGTAGAGTTAACAGTTACAAAACTCAGAGACCCATCTAGTTGTGCATGTTGATTCCAAGATTGCTAAGCACTGTAGGTCTGAAGATAAACACAGTTAATTGCTTTGCGCTGAGGGAGATGACTCCTTATCTGTAATTACATGGAATTGGTACTCTTATCTGTATGGTCTTTCCTACTCTTTCATATTCATTTCTTTGATCTTGATTTAGATAACAGATTTGTTTGAAAAGAACTGTATTGTATGTGTGTACAGATCATAAAGCAAGATAGTTTTGCTAGTGGTAATTCCTTTGGTCTCTAATAAAGGATCATGGCATACAAGCATCACCATACGAAACTGGGTAAAACAATTTCTTTGCAGGCAATAAATAACAAAGGGCAGCAAGAAGTTTTACTGTACTTACACTCTTTCTTCTTGTGGTAAAAGCTGTCTTATTTTCTGTGTATTTGTAGGGATTTTTAAAACAGTTTTTTACAGTAGGATGTTAAGTGTCATTGGGCCCGTTTGTTGTGTTTTCAAGCAGTGCTGTGTTAGAACTGGTTGATTAAACCACTGCCTATATCTGATCTATGTAATTAAGTTAGATGTAGTTGCTCCATGCTTCTTGTTTCAGCTGCTAAGAGCTAACAGAAGTGAGCCAAGCCAGCTCCTCGTTGTGTAACACGTTGCCACAGGCAGTACTTTGTTGGTAAACAAAGGGTGTTATCAGAAAGTGAAGTTTGGTATGTTGCCTCTTTCCAGCTTTTGGTTTATGTTAGTATCTATACTGTCATGTTGAAATGCAACCAATTTGTTCAACAACTGCAGTCTAAAATGTGATTTATTATGTTCTTAATCCGCTTGTTTATTCTTTCTGTAATTAACAGCTGAACATCTTATTTCTTAAAAAAAATAAAACCTCCACTCCAAAAATTGGTGTAATTTAGTCATGCCATTGTATTCTGTGATTTCCACCAAGGCATTCTATATTTACGTACACAGGTGATAGAATTGAGGATGTTTTTGCCTTAAAATGGAAGTAAAGGGACCCTTGTTCAGATGGCAGATTGTGCATGCATGTTCTTTTTCACTGACTTACATCAACACTTAAAAGATATTTTATTACTATAATTGCATGCTGCTGAGACTTCTTACACTACTATTGAACCACCTGGACAGTTTCCACAAGAGGCTGGGAATTCCTGGTCTTCGATTTTGTGCTCTGAAGGGCCAAGTAGGTGCCTTCCCTAATCAATAGATTGTATGAAAACTGTGTAGTTCTCCAAGGCTTTTATGCTCATTATTTTTGTCAGGGGAGAATGGCAGTTTTTGTTTTGATTGCTGTATTAATGTAATGAAGAGTATAAAAGTACATTACAAGTCATGCTGTTCTCACTAGTAGTTTGAACTCATATTTGTGGTAGGAAATTAATCTGGTTTTAATTGCCTGTGAGTCTGAAGTATGTTCCTTTTGGTAAAGCTGATCTCACATAAATATAAATCAGTAACTGCCTGTTCTTTAATTATGTATTAGTGTATTGTATCTGCATACTAGATGAGAATATGAGCATCTCCAGTTACAGTGTATTGGAGGTCATTAAATCTTCTCTGTTCGAGGAAGTTTAGTAGCACTGCATTTCTAAATACTGAAAAATGAACTATGTTGCTACTTGTTTTAGAGTGTGACTGTGCTTAGCTACAGTTAGAGAGTTACTTTATCAGTAAAGTTCTAGGGTTCTTTTTACAATATGGCAAACAATTGCTGTAAAATATACTATAAAATTGCAAAACCAAAATGTTTTAGAAGTCATTGTAAATTATTTTGAGATATTTCAATGTAAAATAAAAAAATAAAGTATTTGAAAGTATTTTTTGGTATTTCATAAATATATGGCTGAATTCTACCATGGTCCAAAAATATTCTGTTAATTTTTTTAAAAGAGGACTAATGTAACCTGCATTCTTGGTAGCAGTGTCTCCTCTTCCCTCACCATTTTATATTTGATCTTGCCAAGGAAAACCATTGTTGTCTTTTCCGAATTCATAGTATGACAGAGATTTCAATTACAGGGTAACTTTCTTATGAAAAGGGACTTCAAAGAAAACATGATACTTCATGTTGTTTGGGGGCTAATGTTTCCAAAAAGTTGACAAGTCCTATGTTACTTTGGGTTTATGCATGTATAATTAAAACTTTCACTTCTGGATGGTGAGATTCAGAAGCCTATTTTTAATATGTTCATACATGAGTTACAAAGAGTGAAAATAAGTAGAGAGAGAAGGAGAGGAGATAATTTGCTGAGTTGGTTTCTGGAAAAACAGTCAATAAACTTATTGCATGAATGATGTTTAAACCAAATAGGAGATTATTCCCAGATGACTGCCTTTTGACTTTCTCTTGTAGAAGAATAATGTATTTGAAATTTATCTGAAAAGCTGTTGAGATTTTTTTGGTCTTGTTTTTTTTTTAATAGCCATTAATAGCCATCAGTAGGGAATGTTAAGTGAAATAATATTATTAAGAGAAAACTGTTTAAAATGTTTGGATGAGTAGATTTTTTGATGTTCAGGGCAAATTACTCTTTACAGCAACTTTCACTCATAGTGTAATTGAATTGGTAACTTCGTACAACTTTATGATCTTGGATTTACACTTCAGCCAGAGATGAACAATAAAAATACATAATTTTTCAAGGAGATTTTATTCTTCTGGAGAGGGAGGTGGTGTTGGTTGGGGTTTTTTTTTGTGTGTTGGTGAATTTTTTTTTAATTGGTTGAGGTTTTATTTTATTACTCAGGTATGTTCAAAACAAATTGAGCATATATTTGCATTATTATTTTCCTATAAATGTGCAATTAGAAGAAAGGACTGCTATCAATAAAGGTAATTTTTAGCTATTGACTAGAGAATATTTGTGAGATTTCTATGCACTGTAGGGTTTTAAGCATGCTAGTCTGATCAGAGTTGTAAGCTGAGTCCAGCCATGAACTTCAGTTGACAGAAAAAAGACTCCATATGTCTTTCAGACGAAAAGTGATCCTACTTCCATTAGTCTCTTTTAAATAGATTGTTTGTTACCATAATAAGATATTCCAAAGTCAACACTGACCTTTTGGATTGTTCTGTGTAACTGAGCTGGTGTAAATGACTTTACCTGTGTGTGACTTTGCACTGGCACTGCAATTAATAGGTTTGGGTTTTTTTGTTTTTTTTTTTTTTGGTTTGTAAATGTTCATTTACATAAGTTTTAAAGAAGTGCTTTTAATTTTTATTCTTACATAAATATGTTCACAGTGACCTAAGGGGAATGGTTCAAAGGTCCTTTTGTACTACCTTCTTTTATTTCTGCACACAATGACCATCATCGTCTGTTCAGAAATAATTGTAAGGAACTTAAAATGCAAAATGATGCCTGAAATAGATTCTATGTAAGCAGATTTGGAATTATTTCCTTTTTATCACTGACAAAATTATAACTTAGAAGTGCCTTTAAAATTATTACACAATTAAAATTTAGCTTCCTGTTGGTTATTATAATTTTCTGGACTTGTTGTTCAGAACATCTGTTAAGAAAAGACAGTCCTAATTTTTATTTTCTTTTCTGGTATATTTGGTCATGATCTGTCCAAACTGCTCCAAGACATGTGGCTTCAAAAGTGATGAGCTGCAGAATGAAGATTTTCTGCATGTATCTCACATAATAATTTTAGACTCATATGTTTTGCTGTACTTTGCAAGAACTGATAGTAAAATTTCTTTGAAAAAGCTCACAGTCCATGTAGGAAAGAAGATGAAATGATGGTGATTGTCTGCTTTAGTGGGAAATTATTGACAGAATTATGTGTAGTGCATATATAGTGCTGTAAGAAATGCAAATGTTGAATACATGGTAAGTGTTTAGGAGATTTTTTTTTTTCTTTAATGTAAAAAACTTGCCTCTTCAATGACTGTTTTTGGCATATCTAAACAATACTTTTAACATGTTTGTCATGTCAGAGAGATCCAGGAGATAATCTATACTGACATAATTTCATTCAAAAGCAACAGTTTGTGGAAATCTTGATTGTAGGCTTGAGTTGTGCATGCCTTGGAGGTGACCTGGAGAAAGAAGGTAGGAGAAATGTAGTGTTTATTTTGTTGGTGAAAAATTTCAGCAGCAAATGAGGTTTAGATCAGATATTAGGATGAAAATACATAAACCTGACACTTTGCTTTCTTTTAAAATACTTTGCTACAGAGCAGGTTTTTTTCCTTTAATTCAGTTTTTTATGAAAACATCTGCATTAGAGCATAACATCCTCTGAGAATATATTTTCTGTTAATTAAAAAGCCTTTTCTGTGGCAGGTATGTGGTTTTGGTAGTGTGAGAGTGCTTTAAATGACATTGGTCCCAGAAACAGCTTAGCTGGCTTATATGTGTGTGGAAAACCACTCTGTGAAAGTTCAGTGTCCACAAAGGAGACAGAGGAGTCCTGCAAGAATTGACTTTATTAGAATAAAGAGAGTCCACTAAGCCATAATCCTGTGGGGTCTCTTTCAGGATTCTGGAGGATGCAGCCTCCTTTTATCCTAAACTCCTGGCCACGTGCTGCCCTCCTCTTTTCCCTGTTGGATGGGGGACTAGGAAGGTACAGCCTTCCTGAACTGCCCAGATATTCCCCCTTGAACCTGTGTCCTCCCCACATCATGCATTGCATGACCATTAAAATGAGCTTTCAGCCCACCCCAGGCAGAGAAGTTAATATAAGTAATAGCTTAATTAATATAATAATTAATAATAATAAAAATAGCAATAAGTTAAAAATTAATAAGTTAATTTAATAAGTTAAAAATATAAAAAATAAAATAAAAATAATGTTAAGTTAATATAAGTAATATAAGTTAATAGAAGTAATTCTATTAAACCTGCACACTTTTCCCCTAAAGTTCAGAAATTCAGAGTGCTGGCCTCTGCAACAAACTTGCTTTGCTTGGTGTTCATAAAGACCCCCACAGCTGCTCTTCCAGGACCCAACTGGTCCTTTCAGATGGAGTAATGAAGATAGTAACACCCATTTCTGCTGTCACGTGGAACTAACACCTCGCCACGCTAAGGCAGTGGGGTGAAATAAGTTTTAGAGCTCCATGGTACTTGGTTGTCCACCTTCTGCAGCCTGAATTAATTTTCATTGTACATCATATGATGCATCTATGTACAGTTTAATGTTAGTGAAAAGCATTAACTTCAGTTTTTGGAGATTGTAAATTAATTTGGACAAAATGGTTTTGTCTACTTTGTTGATATGGAGAACTGGTTGTGTCATTACATAGTATTTAAAGTTACTGAACGTGATGATTTTATTTAGTGTTTGTTGGTATGCATGTACTGAATGGAACTATGTATATATAATCTTGTGCATTACAAATAGTATTAAAAAAGAAAATAATGATATTTTTCTCTTCCTAGAATTATCATGTTGCTGTATGCTGAGACATGGGAGGTTTTTTTCTGAAAACATTTTTGTTTCTCTGTCCACTTGGACAATTATTTTAAAATTAAAATGCTTCAGTATCTCCATAGATTCCTGTTTTTTAAGGTTCATCATGGTGAATTCAAAGCATTCTGATGACATAATAAAGAAGTGGAATGAATTAAAGAAAAACCTCAATCTTATACAAATCCTTGTACCTTTTGGCCATATCACAAAGAATGTCAGAGTAGCTGTTAGAAAGGCCTGAATAAAATGTTAGTTACTTAATTTGGGTAAATATTATGGATTTCAAAGCTTTTTTTCCTGTCTTCTGCCATATAGACCAGATGCATTTTAGGATGAAAAATCTTTGCTTGCCCACTGAAGTTGTATTCGGTCTTCTATTGATATTCAGAAAACCAGTCAGAATATCATAAGGCATATTATTTATTGTCATTAATTACTACTGCTAGCTGGGAAGAAGGAGGCAGCAGATCAGAGCAGTTCTAGGTTGATAAGTTTGGTTTTTTAAGCACTGACTTTTTCAAATGGTAGCTCTTCCTGCTGGTAAGATTTTGTGTCTGTGTGTGGATTTATGCATGCACTGGCTGTGTGCTTATTGAGAGTATTTGCTCCCTGAGGTTTCCCTTTGCTCTCCATGCATACCAGTCTTAACATCTGTAATTCTGCATGGAAGCTGGTTGTGGAGTGAACTGTGATTTTGGGAAGGTTGCCTTCTTAAGCAGTGTTTGCCACTTCTAATAGCCAGATGCCTGTTTAGGATTTTGGGTCTTTTAAGTCCTGCCTGCTGGCAATAGGATTGGAAGTCTGGTGGTTCCCTGTAGTACAAGTTCTGTTTCATGTTGTTGTTTAACAGAATCCCCGTATTTAGATGATTGGAAGAAAATATGTTGAAGTTTGGATGTATTTTTCCTTCCTTTTAGAAGGAAAAGATGATAGATTTCATTTTTCCTTCTGATTAATTTTCTCTCTGTGTTTATTGAAACTATAGGTTCAGTGAGGTTGGTTTTAACAAAGGCCAGCACTAAACATTAATTCTCAATTTTGAACTTTCCAGAAACAAAATAAAATACTGAGGAACTGAGAAGGGATTGCCTTTTCTCACAGTGGACTTTAAAATATGTGCTCAAACAATAGTTTTGTGTACTTTGTTCAAGAAACACTGACAGCAGTAACTGTTTTAAAAATGTCTCTATTCATACCTTTGCAGTGATTAGTTGTGAAAGATGTGATAATAAAAGGATAAAGCAGATAAACTATTTCTTGGAAAAAAAAAAACCACTGCTAGAAAAAGATTCCTACAGAATTTATTGTCACTGCTCCCCACTTCAATTCAGCATGTTCTACTTAGTGTATATTAAATAGTTGAGTGTGTTAAAATAGTAAGCTGTAGAAAATTCAAGGTGTTTGAACAAGAGGTCAGATATATTTTATTGCACCTAGAGTTGATATTTGAAAAGTAAAGCAGAGTGGAAAACAAGTTGTGTTGTGACAATGAACAATTTCTGTTGTGAATAACAAGGAAATTCAGACAGCAAGTTTAGAGAACATGACTCATCGTAGAAACACCAGAAGAATGAAGTAGCAAAAAGCATCTTGGAATGTGTTGATTATTTTATTTATATTATTTTTTTCTGTTCTCAGGATTTTTTTTTTTCCACAGAGATGGAATAGATACAAATAAAATAAGAATAAATACTTTGATACAGACCAAGAGTGCCTGGCAATGCAGTAATAAATATTTATTGTTAGCCTTAACAAACATCCTAGTATTTTGACCTTCTTTGCATTTTCAAGAAAACACTAGCTCTCATTTCAAGTATGAAAAATCTATTATTGTGAAAAATGTTGGCTTGTCATCCCACTGAGAAAGATCAATTAAAACAGAGAGAAGCACTGTGATGTAGCTTTGATTGGCTTGGAACACACTAGTTGATGGTGGCTTTAATATTACAGATATATTACAGAACCTATTTCTCTCATCATGTAACCATTGCTGTCGTCATGTAACTATTCATTTTTGTGAACTTACTTTTGTTAGACTACTCAGTATAATAATACTCCAAGAAAAAATATTGTTACTTTGATTATTTGCATGAATGGCAGTTGCATGAAAGAGTCTCCATTTTATTTTTCTTTTTCAGGCAGCAGTTTCCAGGTGTTTCCTTTTCTTTTAGTGAGCTAAAAAGTTAGGCAGCATAGCTTGGATGCTGGGTAGCTGTTCTTCAGTTTTTCTTTGTATTATGTTTTAAATAAATCAGTATTCTGTTTGTTTTTTTTTTTTTTCCCTTTAGCCTGTAAAAAGTGGAAAGAGTGCCATTTTCAAAACAAATATGTTATGCAAGTTTCTTGAAAATATACTAATTTAATAATTGATAAAATATACCACTTTCATAATTGTCATTCTTTGTAACTTTTTTTTCTTCTGGAAGATGAAACGTGAATGGTGAGGTACTGGGGCTGTGCTCTCAGCTATTGCAGCAGGGTTTGTTGATATATTTCCTTACTCCCACAGGAAAGTTCTGTGATTCTAGTTTATCATTTGTGAAGGCCAGTTTTGGGTGGAAAGTCCTCCATAAGGCATGTAGCCCTGTTAAAATGTTGTATATGGTATTGATATGGTACTGGCAAAGGGTGTGATTTTTGCAAGTTAATTTTTCTTCTGCTTATGTTTTAAACTTGGCATTCATATTGCTTTCTATTCTGAAAACAGCATTACTTGGTATTTTGCACCTCAGGAAGTATGTCTTTCCCATTAGATAAAAGAGTTACCTGATTAGGTAGGATTCTTTTTCCTTTTTTTGGCTATTAAGCAAGCTTTGAGTAACATTTTCCTCTGAAAACTACATCTGGACTGATTTGGGTACATAAGCCTGCAAATGGCAAAATATAATGAGTTTTACATTGTATAGAGATCATGCACTATAATTTGCAGAGTGTTAGTTTCTTTCCATGACATGATAGCAGTCTTCATTACCTCCTGAATTTGATGATTCTTACGAGCATTTAATTTAATTTACAGGGAGGAGTACTGCAAAATGTTCTACTCACTGTACTTGAATGGCTGCCATTCAATGAAATGTTTCTTTAGACAAGAAGGGGACAAATGCCAACAACAGGTTACATGAGAATCAGAGGGGAATAATGGTGTGGTTGTCTCTTCTGTGCTTGTGTATGAAATCATTGAAGGAAGTGCAAAACAGGACTGGAGGAAAGAATGCCATTTTCCTGGGAAGGTTGTTTTGAGGCTGATTTTTATTTATTTTATTTTTAATCAGAGAACTTGATTACACTTGCTGAAGGCACTCAAGATGGTCATTGTCAATATCGATTTTTAATTTTTTTTTAATAGAAAAAGTGGATAAACAGGACTGGGGATTGAATAAATAATTATGCAGTGCAAGGTCACTTTTTGGGGAATAACAGTCTTTCTGGTTTTAGAAGAAATTAATTTTATGTGTTGGAAAGAGCCATGGCAAATGCCTTACGTGTGCTCGTTTATCATCATGTATTAATGATATTTTCCTAGCGTGTGAGTGTGAACAAGGTGAGACAGTTTGTCTAGACAAAAAGGTAAATGGCAGGAGTTTGTCACGTGGTCAGCAATGGAAAGGAGAGGAACTGTTCATGAAGTTCTGATGCCCAGGACAGAAGATTGTTTTGCATGTCTTATATTCTATCTCAGTATGTCTTAGGTATTTTGTACAATTTGCCAAAGTCTTTTGGAGATGTTGTTCAATATGTTGAAGTCCTCTTTCAGACAATGTCAGGGTTGTGAGAGGAAGAAAACACATTTTTTGAAAGGTCATCTGATGGAGTGCTTGCAATAATTAAGGTTAGTAGGGGAAAATAAACTTGTATATCTAAAGGATCAAATTACTTTAAAAAGGGTATAAAGTTCTTGCCTTTAAAAAAAGAAAGAAAGAGGAGGGTGGAAAATACTGGAATTGTGAGTTTTTAAAAATAAGTATTATCATGCTTCACTTTGTGTCATGTTTGAGTTTCAATTTTGTGTAAGTTCTCAGTTTGTGCTGTCTCATTTTGTTACACAGCAAAGGAAAAATAGTCACAAAGGCTATTAAGTGTTGTGGAGTAAACTTTATTACATGTGGAACATAATCATTAGAGGAATTCTGGATCAGTCAGTGAAATGAAATGCTTAAAAGGTATTTATTATGAGAGCTTTCCAGTAAAAAAACGGTGAACACAAACTCTTTGTATCTCTCTAACTATAGAGAGCTAGTTGTAAAATGAAAGCTGTGAAATTTTTGTTTGTTTCTATCTGTATGTCATGAAAGAGCCAAATGCTTTCTAAAACGTACAGTCACAAACTGATTATAAAATTCCCAGGGGGACTCTGATGGGACTATCATAACTTAACAATGGAATGATGAGTCACTGCAGGAGAAATTCATGTAATAATCTTTTCCAGTATTTATAGGACCAGGAGGATAAAATGTCATTTAATTTCATTTGATTAAAAACTAGTAGGCAAGAGAGAAAGAGGAAGAAAAAAATGATGCTTCTTTTATTTCAGGCATGAAAGATGGAAGGAATATATAAGAAGCATATTATGAAGCAGGATATTACAGTGATTAATTTCAAATCTGATCAATGCTCCAAAATGATCATGTTAATATCATAATCATTCTATTTGATAACTTAAGGTGACAGTTATTTTTTTTTTAGGTTCTAGATTCAAAGTGTAGCTTTGGAGTGGAACATCTAGATTATGAGGAATTGAATGTGGGTTGAATCAGAGCTGTATCCTCCTGTACCTGGTGCTCTCAGGTTAAAGACCATGTCTGCTGTTGCTTGAAAGTTTGGTTGGTTTGTGTTGGTTCTTTTCAGAAAGGGCAGAGGAATTCAGTGAGCATGTGCTCAGTCACAGTAGGTGCTTGCATGGATTCTTAGATAAAGCTTTTCAATGCTGTCACAATATTGAGACCATTGTCATGGTACAATGACCCCTATCCTCTCTCTTCTCTACTTTGCATTGCTAGTATTTATTTTTGGTTTATTTCCAAGATCTTCTGTATGGTTCATTAATAAGCAGCATGTATAAAGGGCTTGTTAAGCTGTGAGGAAAGGTAAGATTATTAAACAAAACTTAAGTATTCTTGAATGAGCTATAAGATCTTCAAAAATTCATCTGGAAATAAAAAACCTCAGTGGTACATATTGCTTAAAAAAGCACAATTGTCTGGAGATTTGGCCAAAAAGGTGCCTAATTTATCTTTTCATATTCTGCTGTTGGAACGTGATGAAACAAAGGATTTTCTCTGTAGCATATAAGTGGTGCTGAAAGAAGGATCAAATCTGTTCAATACTTTCTACAGATGACCAAAGAAGAGTTAGATGTTTAGTAGACAAACAGACATGCAATAAATAAATCAGTAGTTAGACATTTTAGTGGGAAAAGGCTATTTTCTGGAAATTCACGTTACTAGTGAGTTTAAGTGGAATAAAATCATTATTCCAAAGTATTTTATTTTAAAGATAGAAGTAGCTCTTCTGACACTTCCTATACTTTCTGTGACTCTTCCTGCCAACACCATCAGTCTGTTTTAGGAAAGACAATACTGATGTTTTTGAAAATTTTCATCCTAGTTTTCCAGCTGTGATAAAAGAAGAAGAGCATTTGTTTGTTTTTTTAAACAAAACAACCAAACCCAACCATGAAGACGTGATTCATGCTGATTAAACTTTTTTTTTTTTTTCCAAGAGGAATTATGATGTAATTTAGATTGGTTTTGATTGTAATGTGTTGCTGCAGAATAAGTGCAATCCTAAATGACACTTGGGACTCCTGTGATTAAGTTTTTTGAGTGAATTTCTGAGTGGGTTAATCTTATGCAAAAAAAAAAGGTGGTTTTAATTTTCTGTTGCTCCTCCACATATTTCTAAAGGGATTTTTCTAAATGGATTTCCCTACAGAACTAGAATATAAAAGTTAGCGGTCTGTTTATTGCTTATGTACATTACTTCTGGTAAGGATTAAATGGAAATAACTTGAGTGGAAATCAAAGCATAACAGATATACTCTGGAAATTTTAGAAGTAATTTAAGAGGATTTGTATGTTTTCTAGAATTCATGTTCATTTTTGCAATTTTCTAAGCTAAATGCAGAGTTAAAAATCACATTTTTATATTAATAATTTTCATTGAAGGGAGATAATAAAAAAGTAGCTAATTAGTTTAATATCCCACTCAATAGCCAGTGTTGGATTTTTACAGGCATAGTAGAATTAACAGTACAATGCAAAGAAAACCCAAAATGATTGGAATCTTTAATAAGAGAGCTTCTCTGAATCTTAGTGGTATGTGAGAACTTACAGAGAACATGCTTGGAATTTTTAGTATATGCAAGTATATTTAAAATCTAGTTAAATTTGTATGTTCAGTTGTGTTAAAGAAACAACTGCATTTTTTAACTGTTTCAGTTTTGTGTTTATAGATCAGTTTCAAAGAGTATACTTTTGTTTTTGTTATGGTGGAAGATAAATCAGAATGCTTAAATATATTGTGGGAGCATTTATATAGTATGGATGGTATGTCCTCTGTAACATAGTTTTGTCTTATAGATACTGCTTACAAAAAATTCTGGGTCATTGCTTTATTTTTCCATATGAGTGATGCAATTTAATATTGGGGGATCACCCAACTAAATTTTGTTTCCTTCATTAACTTTGTAAAATATTGTAGGAAAATTTTGCTTCTAGAGCATAAGCTTAGCAAACATGATAGTATAGTACAAAGAAATTGTGTTAAATAATGCAGCCTGAAGATCTTAAAAGATCATAATTTGCCTTTACTTTTAGCCACAGTAGAGTTATATTATTAGTCTCATAAGTATTTTTTTGGGAGGGGAGGGGGGAATTTCATATATAAGTCTTTTTGTTTTCTAAAAATTGTTTCTGGAAAAATGTTTGGGTCTTCATTGCCTTTGAATTTCTGTTCTTATCCAAAGGAATTTGTGGTTGAATCTTAGTTCTTTCAGGAGTTAAATTGGAAAACTTAATTTAAAAGGTGCTTACCCTTGGGGTGTATAATTTGTGAGAATAAGTTTAGTTCATATTAATTTCAATTTAATATGATTAGCTGATAAGCACTCTTCAAAACCTGTTTCACATAAAGAGTAATCTAAGAAGTGGGAAAAAAACCCCTGCAGATATTAATATTGAAGTATATGGAGAATTTGTTTTTTTCAAGTTTAGCTTGAGTTTCCCCCAGTCAACAGAGGTTGGTTCAACCAACTGAGAGAAAACACTTATGCGAATAGCAAGGTGCAGAGAGTAAAAGTCACATTTTTACTTTGGTTTAGATATATTGTCAGAAAAGCAATAAAAATCCTTTTCTTTCTATGCTCCAGTGTGCTTCCCCTAGACTATAGAATTATAGATAGTTACTTAGTAATTTGAAAAGAAAATATTTTCTAACTGGAATTGCAGACACACAACCACAGGCCAAGTGAAGAGCCAGTTATTTCTGTCAACAAAAATAACTTTAATCAGCCAAGTACCAGTGTTGTTAGGCCAAAGGAGAAAGGGGCATAGGGCAGCTTCTAGAAACACTACTGCTCTTTTGTAGGTAAAAGAAGACTTAACACAGCATTAATTTCTAGTGATTTTCTCCCCTTAGTAGACTTCTATAGCCCAACCTGTCCTGTTTCTAGGTGGCTGAAAGCCTCCTGGTCAGCCTCTTGGGTCATATGGATGCTGACTGTAGAAACCTCTCTGGAATGAATCTGCAGAAACTGCAAAGCTGTCAGGAGAGCAGTGTTCACCTTGCCAGAGTCTTATCTCAGCTGCCTTTCTGCTTCTTCCTTCCTTTCTCAAGCTGGGACCAATTGGAACCTGCTCACCAGTTCTTTAGTCTCCTGTCTCTGCAGGCACACTGTTTGCTCGTGGCTGGGAGTCAGCAGCCTTTCCCAGTCAGTTTACCTCAATATGGAGTTTGATGTCACAATCACCCTTCCCAAGTATGAGATAGAAGGCTTTTTTTCTGGTTTTGGTATTGCTGGGTTTGGTGTTTTTGTTTGTTTGTAGGTGTTTGGTTTTCTTTTTTGGGTTTTTTTGGTGGGTTTGTTTTGTTTTGGTAAAAGATTATTCTGACATCATTGCAATTCTGCACAAAACACAAAAAATATTTCCAAAAAGGCAGTGGTGTATTTTCCTCTAGTACATGAGGGGGATTTTCAGAGTAAGTTTTAAATCAGCCCTCAGTTCATCAGTGCTCTGAGGTAAAAGGAGTTTGTGTTTTCACTCAACAGCGCTTCCTCGATATGACGTTTGGAGCCGGAGGTCACACAGCAGCTCTTTTAGAGA
This sequence comes from Promerops cafer, assembly GCA_013398275.1. NCBI lineage: Eukaryota > Metazoa > Chordata > Aves > Passeriformes > Nectariniidae > Promerops > Promerops cafer. The sequence continues at coordinate 1,240,307 of VZSE01007467.1, forward strand.
AAGCCAGCAACATCACTGTGTATGCACTAGACAGGGATCCTACAGCTTACAAAATAGCTCAGCAGCTTTCAGAAGCCTACCCGTAAGTTGTCTCCTCCTGTCTTATATATGCTTGAGATAAGGTTGGTACTTTGGTATTTTATACGTAATTAATTATATTTTTATAGTTTTTAGTATCTTACTGTAGGACAGCATTCTATGCTGTTAACCAGGAGATCCAATTTCAAATTGTTTATGAATATTTGCATGCAGCTTCTTCTTAGGTTTTTGGAGTTAAATGTGTATTTTGTAGTTTCAATTTTAAGCATGCATCAAGTAGGTAATTTTATATTTAAGAATAGATCTTAAAAAGATTCATGTGTTCTGCTTGCCTTGAGATGATTCTGATTGCAAAATAGTACAAAAACGTATCTTTGTGGTGCATATTTCACAAAAATGATGGAATAATTTTTTTAAAATAACTAGGTCATTTAAATATGGATTATGAATATTTTAATTTTAAAAACCCCAAAATAATTGTAATTCTGTATTAGGTTTGCTAAGTATTTTGCCACTGGCTTCAGAAACTACTGAACAATTTAATAAGCTATGATTTCTGTGTATAGCTTATGCTTCAATTTTCTTTTTAAATAAGAGTGCTGAATTTGCTAAATGAACAATTGCTAAGTGCAAATTTTTACATCTTTTTTAGTTATGCAAAGTTCTTGTTCCTTTATTTAATTCAAGAAAGAACCCAGTCAGAACATCAGTGCATTCATGCAAAAGTCTGCAATATATAGAGTTGAATGTGAGCTTTTCAGAAAGTCAAATTTTCAGATCTGACCAAGAAGTAAAAATATGTAGATATAAAATTAAATAATATGAAGTAATTAAGACTTAAGAAATTTAGCTGAGGTAGTAAGGAGAGAATACTCACTGTCAGGTTGAAAACATTATTTCAAAAGAGCTTTAACATGAAGAAAAGCAAATATTTCCAGTGAGAAGAAATCTGGAAGAGGCGCATAAGAAACCACCTGGTTGTTCAGTCGTGTTTTCCCACATAAAAAGAAATTCTAAGGCAGCAGTAATATTTAAGCAATGCAGAAGTTGTTCCTCAACTTTTCTAAGATAAAAGGCTAAACTGTGCATTCCTTTTTGCACGTGTGTTTGACAGAGACCCAGTGGGAGAAATGCAAGCATGTGTCAGGACAGCATAGCTAAGTTTCTAGCCATCCTACTCTGTGAGACCACTTACATCTATTTCTCTAAATTTTCAGTTCTTTTTGGGCTGAAGTGACATGCAATGTATACTTACAAATTTGTGGAATTCCTCTCTCCACTGTTATTTCTCCAGAGAATGCTCTTTTTGACAGAATGCTGTGGAGAATATTGTCAAGGAAAGTCCATTTTCTTTTAAACTAAGCCTGCAAACATGTTCTGCCAAATGTCATGGGAGTTGTAAAGTCTTCTGTTCTTTGTGTCATAGAAAAAAACCCAGTGTTTTAGAAACATTCACACAACGTAAAACAACAAACGAGCAGTCCTCTGACTCAATATAAGTTTATCTGAAAGTATCCTATGTAGACCTGGATGTGAAAAGTTCATTTTCCAGATAGATGAAGAGATTTTACAAGTGTTGGGTGCTCTTCCGCCAATAATTGACATCAGTAATTTTCTACTTGCTTAGAAAAGATGAGCAGTTGATGTAATTTATTATGGTTTAATAGACAAAGGAGGTCTCCTAGTTCTCATTTATGATGGTGGTGTCAACCTTTATGGATGCAAGTTATCCTTAGGATGAAGTGGATCCTTAAATAACATAGTGTTGATGGTGAAAAGTCTTAATCATTGAAAGATGACTGCATGTCACCTGGATATGTATTGTAGGATACAGAGCCATATTCTTATTTGCTCTGATGTTTTCCCTCATTTTCTGTCTTTCCTATTAGAAAGAACAGGTGAGTCCTTTTTCATAAGGTAAATATTAGCTTTTCTTATAATAGTTTGTGTTAAAATTTATGGCGAAAGAATGTTCTATGTGTGCTAATTATTAATCTGCTTTCCCTGGGAAGTCAGTTGCATAAACCATTGTCAAATTAAATGGAGAAAGGAGGAATAAGGATGTAATTGATAAACAGGTAGTGTTTGCTTACAAACAGGTAGTGTTTGCTTAGTGTTTGTAAGCTAGTGTTTGCTTACAAATCAGTTGAGTATAAGGGATTTACTTCTGAGATATGGAACTTTTACAAATGGGTTTTTTCCAGTATTCATTAAAAGATAGTTGGTCTAACATTATGGGATTTTATTGCCTATTTTCTGCACTGTGTTGGAAATAAACCTTGTATCCGTTCAATTCAAATCTGTGTGGGCATCAGAAGCTCAGGGAATTCATCCAGTTGACATCTGTATCTGGTCAGATCTATTCTCAGATTAAACAGTTGCCTGGCTCACCAGGGAGCCACAGAAATAGTTGTGCCATCTTAAAAATGGCAGTGGTGGCATGCAGTTGCAGTCTCAGAGAGATGTAGGGCTATCCCTGCTGTAAGAAGCACAGCCTCAGATGTACCTCACTGGATAACTGCAACACAGAAGTATAAACATCCTCCACTTCTTTCTGTTCTAGGCTTTTTTCCACCTCCTCTGTTTAGCATTCCCATTTAGGGAGGGGTTATTGGACTTGCTGAAGTAGTTCATTTGCTCTGGAGGTGACTGCACAAAGTTGGGGAAGAGGCTGTTGTGTAACCATAACCAGTAAAATCTGATTCCCACTGTCTGAAATCTGTGAATGCAATGGGCAAACTGGAAGTCATACTTCAGCTTAATTTTCTGTTCCCCCTTTTTTCCTACTTAAAGCAGAATGCCGCATGTGGTAATTGTTATTGCTTATTCTGGTTAGATGACAATAATCTTAGTAAAATCCTATCGTTCCGATTGTTATTCACTCTGTGGCTTTGTTTGTTGATGTAATCTCTTTGGATTTCAGTAAAGCTTTTGACACTGTCTCTCACAGTATCCTTCTGGACAAAATGCCCGTTCCACAGCTGGATAAACTCACCATGCAATGTGTGAGCAGCTGGCTCACAGGTTGGGCACAAGGAGCTGTACTGAATGGGGTGACATCAGGCTGGTGAATGTCAGCAGTGGGGTTCCACATGGCTCCATCTTTGCCTCTGTGATCTTCAACATCTTGGTAAAGAGCTTGGGTGCAGGGCTTGACAGGATACTAAGTAAGTTTGTAGATGATGCAAAATTGGAAGGGGCTGCTGGTTCCCTGGAAGGCAGAGAGGCTCTGCAGGGAAACCTGGGAAAACCAGAGGGCTGGGCAATCACCAGTCATGTGAAGTTTACCGAGGGAAGTGTGAGGGACTAAAATGTGAGTGGTGAATGAGTCAGAACAATGGGCCATTTGTGGGGGCAGTTGGTGCTTTGCTGACAATGTGCATGGGCATGAGCACTAGAGGATGACCATGACAAACCCCCCTTTGTTTATCAAGAATCTGGGTTGTGAGCCAGATAAGGGAAGAGAGCAATAAGGAGAAAATCCTGCAAGGCCAAATAGTGCTTTTTATCATGGCAATGTCCTCCCTTGCACAGTTAGTCCTTACTTTGACTAATGGACATCAAAACTGCAACAATCAAGTCTTGTTGCTGGATCCGCAAGTGGTATTTTTCTCTCTTACTTTCCCTTATAAATTTTTTAATTGTTATTTTTATGCTTTTATATTATTGTAGAGAATAATAACGAAAGTGGCTACATACCTCCTTTTGACTGCAGCCAAATTCTTATAAAATACACTCTCTCTATATATATATATGTATATAT
>VZSE01007467.1:1244568-1328279 GCA_013398275.1 Promerops cafer
GGCCAGGATGCCATTGGCCTTCTTGGCCACCTGGGCACACTGCTGGCTCATGTTCAGTCTGCCACCACTCAGTAGCCCCAGGTCCCTTTCTGCCTGGCTGTTGTCCAGTCACTCTGTCCTCAACCTGTAGCGCTGCAGGGGATGTTGTGGCCAAAGTGCAGAACCCAGAACTTGGACTTGTTAAACCTCAAGTTGTTGGGCTTGGCCCATCTATCCAGCCTGTCCAGGTCCCTTTGCAGAGCCCTCCTACCCTCCAACAGATTGGCACTCATTCCCAGCTTGGTGTCATCTACAAATTTACTGATGGTGGACTCAATCCCCTCATCCAGATCATCAGTAAAGATGTTAAACAGGACTGGCCCCAACACAGATCCCTGGGGGACACCACTGGTGACTGGCCACCAACTGGATGTGGCACTGTTCACCAACACTCTCTGGGCCCAGCTGTCCAGCCATTTCTGAACCTAGCAAAGATTCCTCCTGTCCAAGCTGTGGGATGCCAGCTTTTCCAGGAGTCTGCTGTGAGAGAGTGTCAAAGGCCTTGCTGAAGTCCAGTTGGAAACATCTACAGCCTTTTCTGCATGGATGAGCAGGGAGTAGCAAAATCTCAAACGAAGGAGAGAAATGTATGGGATGTGGAAAAGGGACAGGCCACATAAGAGGACTACAGGAACATCATTAGGGTATCCATAAATGAAACAAGTAAGGCCAAGGCACAGCTGGAATGAAATCTAGCAAGGAAGATCAAGGACAACAAGAAGTTCTTTTACAAATACATCAGCAGGAAAATGAAAATTAGGGAAAATAGGAGGCCACTGCTGAATCAGATGGGTGTAACAAGACAAGAGAAAAGGCAGGAGTACTGAATGTCTTTTGTGCCTTATTTTTTATTGCTGAGAATGTCCCTCTGGAGTCCCAAACTTCAGAGGTAAGAGAGGAAGGCTGAAGAAAGGAAAACTTCCCCTTGGTCACAGAGGATTGGGTTAGAGACCAGTTAGACTAATTTAACACCCATAAATCCATGTGCCCTGATGGGATGCACCCGTGGGTGCTGAGGGAACTGGCAGATGTTGTTGCTCTGCCACTCTCTGTCATCCTTGAACAATGAGAATGGGAGACATGCCTGATGACTGAAGGAAGGGCAATATTACTCCCAGATTCAAAAAGGGCAAAAAGGAGAATTTGGGAAACTGCTGTCCAGTGAGCCTCACCTCCATCTCTGGAAAGGTGATCTGGTCATTCCCGAGGCCATCACAAAGCATGCAGAAGAAAAGTTCTTCAGTATTAGTTAGTGTGGATCCACCAAGGGGAAATTGTCTTGACCAATCTGATAGCCTTTTATGATGGCATGACAGGATGGATCAGTGAGGGGAGAGCAGTGATGCTGTCTGCCTCGACTTCAGCAAGGCTTTTGACACTCTCCTGTGACATCCTCGTAGGTAAGCTCAGGAAATACGTGTTAGAGCAGTGTACAGTGAGGCTGATCAAGACCTGGCTGAAGGGCAGAGCTCGGAGGGCCCTGAGCAGTGGAGCAGAATCCAGCTGGATTCCCCCTGTACTCAGGGGCGTTCCCCAGGGATCAGTTCTGGGCCCAGCCAGCCTGTGTATCAATGGCCTGCGTGAAGGGATGGAATGCACCCTAAGCAAGTTTGCTGAGGATACAAACCTGGGGGAGTGGCTGGTGCACCTGGAGGCTGTGCTGCCATTCAGGGGGACCCTGATAGGCTGGAGACTTGGGCAGAGAGAAGCCTAAGGAAGCAAGTGCAGGGTCTGGAGCATCTGTTCTGAGGAAAGACTGGGAGCTGGGCCCCTGGGCCTGTTGGGTCTAGGGAAGACTGAGAGCTGATCTCATCAATGCATACAAATATGCAGGGGTGAAGAGAGTGGTGCCAGATTTGTCAGTGGTGCCCAGTGACCAGACAAGGAGCAATGGCCATAAACTGAAACACAAAGAGTTCCACCTCAACATGAGGAAGAACTTCTTTATGTTAAGGGTGGCAGAGCACTGCAAGAGGCTGCCCAGGGAAGCTGTGGAGTCTCCCTCTGGAGACATTCAAAATATGCATGGACGAGTTCCTGTGACACCTGCTTCGGGTGACCCTGTCTTGGCAGAGCAGTTGGACTGGGTGATCTCCAGAGGTCCCTCTAACCTCAGCATTTCTGTGATTCTGTGAAATTTGTCCAAAGGTATTGTGGCAAGAGGAGATAAATATGGCTAAATTAAGGGATTTGATTTTTCTGTATTCAGAACTTACAAATGAAATCTCCAGAGGTCCGTCAAACCCTAACAATTCTGCGATTCTGTGAAATATGCCCAAAGATATTGTGGCAAAAGGAGATAAATATTGCTAAATTAAGGGATTTTTCTATATTCACAACTTATAAATGAAATCCTCCATGTATTTAACTGAAAGATAGCTGGAGTAATAAGTCACTGGAGGAGAAAGCTGAGGAAAAATACATTTGATGTTTGTATTTTAAATGTGTCTCTATTTTTTGATAGCAATTTTGTCAGAACTTAAATCTGAAGAGGGTAGAGTTCCAGCTGCAGTTCTCGCATTCATTTAGTGTTGCTGTTTATTATTTTTATTTTTTAAAATATGTAGTGCTGCTTTAATAAGGCGAAAATGGGTCAGGGTCTGTTAGATATTCAATGTGTGGGTGGGAATCCTTTGACGTGCTTTCTGGGGAAGCCACTAACTTGGGAATTGCTGCTGAGAATCCAGGAGAACAAGATAAAATTCAGTCAGTAGCAATAGATATTACAAGTAAACCCTTTCACGCCCACTGAAAGCAAGAGGCTAGAGAGGTGGCTGAAATCTGGCAATTAAACAATATAATGGAAAATTTTTAAGTATGAGAAACTCATGCAAAACCAATGTAGAGGAAAAAAATACGTGCTTTTTAATTCTCTGAGCAGAGTAAGAAATTGTGCCCCAAAAGTAGGGATAAATAGTATAGAATTCCTCATACAATTTAAATACCATTTTAATATAGTTTTAAAGTGATTTTGAGGTGTGAGGGTGCTTGTGAATATTGCTTTCAGAATTGCACAAAGTTTGCAGGAAAAAATGTGATAGATCAGCTGTGCATTGTATGCTCTGGGGAAAATAGATTTTTTTTCCCAGTTCTAGAAAAAACAGCATCGTTTTTCAATTTTGATAAGCTTTTTTTATGTGCTTATGAATTGTAGCTGAGTATTATATATTGGTGATTTTCTTGCTATATATTAATTTTAACTTTTAACTGTAGTGCATAAGAAATGCAATTAATGTGCAATGCAGCCATATTCATTATAATGGTGCCTTGACTACATATAAGTATACTTAATTAGTTACTTACAGAGTTATTTCTTTCTAAAGAATTCTCCATGTATGTCAACATCTGACTGTCTCAAATGCAGGCAACAAAGATAAGTGAGTTACCTTAAATTTGAAGTGGAAAAATTCAATTGAGAGTAGTAAAAAGACCCTCAAATGCCATTAATATTAAAACATTACTTTACTGACGTTTATTTTGTTTCCCAAAAGATTTGAGTAGGAGAGCCAAACATATTTCTGTATCAAAACATAACTTTCAAAATTGCCATGACACAGAAAACACATACAAGACAACTGGTTCTGTTCACTTTTTATGCTGTTGGATATCTTGTCCCTTTAGTGCTTTCTTAAAGTCTTGTCAAGGGAAAGAGGCTATGTGTGTTGTTTACCTGGACTTTAGTAAAGCCTTTGACACTGTTCCCACAGAATTCTCCTGGAGAAATTCACTGCTCATGGCTTGCACAGGTGTAACTCTTATCTGAGTAAAAACTGGCTGGATGGCCAGGCCCAGAGAGTGGTGGTGACTGAAGTTAGGTGCCTGGTTACTAGTGGTGCTCCCCAGGGCTCAGTGTTTCTGCCTTTTAGTATCTTTATAGATGATTTGGGGCAGGATCTAGAGAGAAAGTCCTGTAAGGAGTGGCTGAGAGAGATGGGGGTGTTCAGCCTGGAGAAAAGGAGACTCAGAGAGGACTTCCTTGCTTTCTACAACTGTCTGAAAGGAGGATGTAGACAGGTGAGTGCCAGTCTCTTTTCCCAGGTAATAACCATAGGACAAGTGGAAATGGCCTCAAGTTGCACCAGGAGAGGTTTAGATTGGATATTAGGAAAAGTTTTTTCATGGAAAGGGCTGTCAAGCACTGGGATGGGCTGCCCAAGGAGGTGATGGACTCATCATTCCTGGAGGAATTTAAAGGCTATGTAGATGTTGCACATAGTGACACTGGTTTAGTGGTGGACTTGGCAGTGCTGAGCTAATGGTTGGACTCAATCTTAGAGGTTTTTTCCGACCTAAATGATTCTGTGATTTGAGTATCAGGCTTCTCTTACATAGCATAATTACAGAAATTTCACTACAACATTACATCGTTTGAAACTGCAATTAAATAATTTGTATGTGCACTTCTTAATTTTCTTTTCATTGCACATGTAATGGATTTTGATTCATTGTATGGGCTGCAAAATCTTTAACTTCAGACTGTAGTCTAGTAAGTTCAAGTTCAGAAAGTGTTTCTACCACTTTGAGTTGAGATGACTAAGGACCATTTCCAATATTAGCTGAGTTTACATTTCATATACTGGTTGCATAATAGGCAAGTCCTCATTTGCACTTATAAGAACTTAAAGGGTACAGTTTCCCATCTCACTGTCAAAGCCACCCTCTCATAAATTATAGCTTTATACTTTTATATTTTTTTAATACAATAGATAATAGCAGCCCAAATGGCTACATACCTCCTTTCCATTGCTACCAAATTGTTCTAAAATAAACCCTGCATATATCAATAAATATACATACATACACATATATATATACACACACCAGTGATTCAGTGTCCTTTCCCTCTCATCCACCCCAGAGTATCTTTTAACAAGAACCTTAATTACCCCATCTCAGTGGTGGGTTGTAACAGCGCCGTTTACATCTAGAAGTAGTAAAGTGTCTTTCAAGACCCTGTGCTGGAATGCTGCCTTTATATACACATAATTTATTTTATTAGTTATGCCTTTATGTACACAATAGTGTTAGTTTCAAGGCATGTGGTTATGCTGACATTCCCAGTAAAGCTTTTCTATAGCAGTAGATATAACAGAGTGTTATCAAGGACAAGGATTAAATAACAATCAATTCTTCAAGATTCATTGTATTTACAATAGTCTATTAATCTTTTTAATGGTTTAAATATTTTATTTTGAAAAACTTATCTGATAGTTGTGTTATTTAAATGATTTTGAATTTCATGTCTTAAAACCGGAGTTTTGTTTTCATACATAACATCCTATAGGCCGCTGCTAGATTTAATAAAATTTACAGTCAAATGAGTTGGGACATCCCTTTTACAAGTTACAGGTTTAAGAAAACAAAGTGATGTAATTTTGATCTGAGTGCTCTTGAACAAGCTGCTTAATCATATTATTTTAGAAGGAAAATCTTAGGAGAGAGACATTTTACATTAAGTGAAGTTTAGAGTTTTTTGGATTACTGAGGTTTATCGGTTTTAGTTTTCGGTTTAGGCAGTTTCTCTTTACAATATATCCTACTTCCAGCCAGGATGGTTAACTACTGCAGTAGCCAGGAGGGGCATGGCCAGGACCTGGATGTTATTCCACACCACCCCATGTCATGGGCAGGGGGTGGGGAAGGAAGGGGTCTCCTCCAGCTGTGCTGGGCGTGGATGGGTGGTCGGGGCACCGTTGAGTTCCACGGGGTGAGCACTTGAGTGTGAATCGTTCACCTCTCTTGGATGCTCTGCTATTAATACTGCTGCCACTACTGCTCTTTTTCTTATTTCATTTGCTGTGTCCAGTGAAGTGTTCTTATCTCAGCCTGTGATCTTTCTTTTGTGCCTCCAGTTCTCCTTTCCATCCCACTGCAAGGGGAGGGAGTGTCAGAAGGGGAAGTGAGCAAGTGGTGCGGGGTTTGGAACACTAAAGCGGGGAGTACCATTCCCAAATGGTGACACAGCATCAAAAACATTCCCATAGGAAGAGGTCTTAGGATGTCACCTCGTCCAGCCTCATGCTTCAGACAAATCAGGCAGTCAGTATGATCCATCTACCCATGTATCTGAATTATCTTAGACAACTTTAGACATCCTTAGACGATGGAAGTATAGATTAAGCAGCTTAATTTCTGACTGGAGAAGCTACACCTTTTAGACCACAGATGTAGATCAAGAAACAAAGAAACACTCACCAGGATGTTGGTTTTCTTCCATCAGGGGTTTTCATCAGTGTTTCTAGGAATACTCTAAAATGCTAACTCCTTACAGAATGAGAGGACCATCATCTAAGTTGATAGAGAGGGGTAAGAAGCTGCTGAAATAATTTCAAACAAATGCAAACCCCTTTGTGTCTCGGTTGAGGACATGGAGCTGAATGTGGGTGGTTTGAATTCCTTTTTAATACTACTGTCCAGATCCTTAATTTATGTTTAAAGACCTGTTAGCTCAACTTCATGGAATGCAATATCAAGTGTTACTTTAATCAGTAGTAGTTTCAGACATGTTCATTATATTCTTATTCTTTTTTTAATTCATCTATATCAGTGTGGTATAAAAGTGCTCAGAATATCTCTAAATACCTTCATAGCTTTTAAACAAAGAGTATTTCTAAGAACAGTACTTGAAGCTTAATTTGGGTTGTATATTTTTTTCTAAAAGGAAAAAATGTTTTCAATACCCATCAAGTAAATAATTATCATACTGAAATAATCTTTGAACTTTTTTGATCTGTAAAGGAGACATCAGTTTTTTCTTTCAGCCAATTTTCCTTCTTCTTGGTTTTGATGATAAAGTTTCTCATAGGTGTTTGGATGACTTAAGGACTTTTATATTGATTTTGTAACCATCTCATTACTAAAATATATGTAAATGATTGTAGAACTTAAATTCTAATTATTAACATTTTATAATGTATGTTTCAAAAGTATTTAGAAATGTCTTTTACAAACAGTTAAAGCATTTTTTTGCAGATGGACAGTTGAGTTCTGGGTATATTTTCATTACAGTAACAAGAGTTTAGAGTTTGATTTTTATAAAAATAATTGCTTTTTCGTAAAGGATACTGATACAGTACTGCTTTCATATTTTCTAAAATTTAGTTTTCATAATAGCAAAAGCCCTTCTGATGAGAAGGAGGAGGGGAAGATAATAATTTCTAATCAGAAGGATTTTGTACCCAGTAATTGGTTGTCTACAGATCGTTTTGTCTTGATAAGAAGATAGTATTTTCATATTCCTTAGCAAGTTTGTACCAGGCTGTATATTCAGCTTATTTTTGTTCACATTTACAATAGGAGGCATCAAGGCACTCTGCACAAATCAAGAGGACATAAACTGTATTAAAATACTCCTTCTTGTATCAAACAATACAGACAAAAGTTTTTCATCAGTAGATAGATCATAATTGTTGAGGATAGAAGACAGCAGCAGTTTCCTGCAAAGATGGAAATTATATAAATGTGTAGACAAAAAGATGCTTGTCACTTACTAAGAGAAGGTCAAGACTTGTTGCTATTTAAGATAAACATATAATTTACTAAGTGGCTAAATTACACAACAAAAAAAAAGCTGTTAGTCTCTGATTCATAATCTTATTTCTTCTATTTTGATAAAAAGGAAAACAAGTAACTAAATGAAAATATTTGTTAACACATTTTTGTATCAGAACTGAGCGTCACACTTAACTATGAAATATAAAAACATACAGAGAAATTCAGATTATCTTTCTGATTGAGTCATTGGGCTTCAGATACTATTATTCTTAGATGCATTAGGATTATGCATATAGGTGACATAGACCATAAAAATGAATTACTTTGACTACATAATTCTCTTTTTTTCTTGTCATGATAATAAACATAATTTGCATTTTAATTTGATTTTAGTCTTTGTGACTCAGCTGTGCCAAGTATTGTACAGAATATTGAAAGGACTGAAAGTAAAATCAGGCAGTTAATTGCTGCTTTGTGTTTACATGCCTGAGAAATACATCAGGCATCAGCTTAGCTTGATCAGGAAGCAAAGATTTGAGCTGAGAGATTTCAGAGAATTTCTGTGTAAAACCTCAGTGTAGAAAACATGTAATTTGGAATGCAAGGCCTGTAGCCTTGTCACCACTGAATGGTGCAAGTGTTTGAGACCAATATTGACTACTAAGTGGTCTTGACACACACAGATTTGTAAGAAATAATACAAGTGTCATATCTCAACAGCACAAACAATCTGTGTTATTGATACTGTTTATACTGTCAGTCTTACTGTGGTCGTGAGAAGTTAGAGGCTGCTGCAGTTTAAATATTTAAATATACATCAGAAAAACAGAACCAAATTCTTTCTGATAATGATATCCAGATTGGCCATTCATCTTCAAGATCTGTGCCACCTGCCTGGCTGGGAAAGGAAAGAGGAAAATAAGGAGCACTCCTTTCCCCCAGGCCTTCTCTGGGAAAGTGCCTTTTTTAAAAAAAAAAATCCTGAAACCAGCATCTTTGCCTCTCAAAAAAACTAGGAAGTGCTTCTGCAAAGCTTGGAGACCAGCTGCTAAAACCTCCAAGTTTTCTGTGCCAAGGCACGTTTAATCCACTGCTGCCTTGTTGCTGCCCACCCTTTCAGATGACATGTACTGCATTTTCTTATATTCTGTCAGGTTAAAGTAGTAGTTTATCCTCACCTCCTTCATGACTACTGGCTCTTCCTAATTAGCAAAGGAATTAAAATTCCTTTAAGAATAAGATAGGACCTTCTGGCATTTAGTAGTGTTTAAACCAAAAACTGATAATGCATGAAATAATGCTAGTATGTTTTCATACTCTAAAAATAGATAATTAAAATTAATTTTCTATAGGTAAGTAAAAGTTATGTGTCGCAACAGACTTGTTACTTTTCTATCTAGCAGGACCAAAAATGTGTGCACATTTTGAATAATCAGTACTGTCACTTTATGAAACTTTATGTTGCTACAAAGCTCATTTCACTTAGAGTGAACTGACCATCTTGTATACCACTTTGAGAGTATAAGGGGCAACTTCTTATTTCTAGCTAACAAAATTTGGGTATTTAAGGTGAAATTTTCTTATGCAGAAATTTATGTCCTGAAGGTTAATCTATTATATGAATCAATACCAGCAGCTAAGGAAAGGCTGAATACAAAGGTTAATGCTAGTGTGGTATTCTTTATCATGGTAATGAGGGGGAACCCCACAAATAGGTTTACTTTTACAGTATGCTTAAGGTAGGATTTTTGTGTTGTAGTATATGACTTGTGTAGTTCAAATGATCTTATTTCTGCCTGTTTGGAAAGCATACTGTGCCATAAAAAATATTTACATTTCCCAAAATAAAATGCATAATTAAAATAATTTTCTTTTTGCCTTCAAAATAACCCATTATAAACATTCAAATAGATTAACAATAATATTAGCTAAAATGGTTGGTAGTAATGAGAAGATACATGACTGGTCATAAAACCAGACTTTGAGCTGGTTGTAATATTTGCTGTATAGAGCAATGTAGATGAGACCTCTCAAGTCATTCTTGTGAAAGAAAATTTCACAGAATCACAGAATAGGTCAGGCTGGAAGGCACCACAGTGGGTCATCTGCCAACCTCCCTGCTCCTGCAGGGTCATTCCAGAGCACATGGCGCAGGATTGTGTCCAGATGGTTCTTGAATATCTCCAGTGAGGAGACTCCACACCCTCCCTGGACAGTCTGTTCCAGTGCATGGCCACCTGCACAGGAAGGGAGTTCTTACTCCTGTTCTGGTGGAACTTGCTGTGCATCAGTCTCTGCCCGGTGCTGTGTGTCCCACTGCTCGACACCACCGAGCAGAGCCTGGCTCCATCCTCTGGCACCTCCCTTCAAGTACTGACAGGCATTGACAGGGCCCCTCTCAGTCCTCTCTTCTGGAGGCTGAACAGGCCCAGCTCCCTCAGTCCATCCTCGTAAGAGATGCTCCATCCCTTCATCATCTTCATACCCTCCCCTGGACCCACTCCAGGAGCTCCGTGTCTCTCCTGTGCCGAGGAGCCCAGAACAGGACACAGCACTCCAGATGTGCCTCACCAGGGCTGAGCAGAGGGGCAGCATCACCAGCCTCGACCTGCTGGCAATGTTCTCCCTAATGCCCCCCAGGACACCACTGGCCTCCTTGCCCACGGGGCACTGCTGGCTCTTGGACAGTTTGTTGTCCACCAGGACCCCCAGCTCCCTTTCCACAGAGCTGCTTTCCAGCAGGTCAGCCCTCAGCCCGTGCTGCTGCGTGGGGTTATTCCTCCCCAGGTGCAGGACCCTGCGTGTCCCTTTGTTGAATTTGAGACAGTTCTTCTCTGTCCATCTCTCCAACCTGTCAAGCTCCCCCTGAAGGCCTGCACAGCACTCTGGGATGCTGGCCATGTCTCCCATCTTTGTGCCACCAGCAAACTTGCTGAGGGGGCACGTGCCCCTTTGTCCAAGTCGTTGATGAGTGAGTTAAACAATGCTGGGACCAGTATTGAACCTTGGGGGACACCACCAGGGACAGGCCTCCAGCTGGACCCTGTGCCACAGCCCTCTGGGATCTGCTGTTCAGCCATTTCTCAATCCACTGAAATGTCTGCTCGTCCAGTCCACACTCCCTGAGTTTGCTTATGAGGGTGTTGGGAGAGAGTGTTGAAAGCTTTGCTCAGGTCCAGCTAGACAAGATCCACTGCTTATTTCCATCTTGCTGTTCCCACATATTTGGACTATTATGGGTTTATGGGGAGTTTAGGAGAATAGAGCAGCAGACATGGAAGACATTGGTTTTCTTGGTCTCATCTGTTTCTTTGTTTTGCATGGTCACATACTTGATGGACAGGGCACCAAAGCTAGGTCTGAAGCAAACCTTGAATTCTGTTTCCTTGGATATTTTGCAGATAAAAAATGCACTGAAAAAGAAATCTCTGTAGGCTTTTGATGTTAATTTAATGTCTTTTTTCATAGCTTTTTAGTTGAGATACTAGTTTATTATAAATTCAGGTCTATTGTAGCAAGAATTATGAATAAAAAATGTTATTGAATTTTAAAAATTTAAAATTTGATACTCCTTTTGTGCAATGACTTCATGGCTTAGAACAAGAACTGAATCTCATTGTATAATCAGGGGAATTTCTTGCTTTCAAAGGAATGTGTTTCCATTTTTAATTATCATAATAAGATATTAAACATTGAAAAATAGAAGTGTGCAGAACTAAAAATGTCTTGTTCTCCCCTATCTCTAACCATCACTACAGGAAGAAATGTCAGTATTTGGGTGCCAATCTGGAAGCTTCTAAATGATTCAGTGTTGCACATTTAATAGAAACAGATAAATATATAACAAAATTATGGTACAAAAAAATGTTTATGCATTAATTCTGCACTTAGAGATGCAGTGTAAACCCTTTAATTACTGAATCTTGCTTTTGAGTTTTCAACTCAAAATGGGATCCCCCTGGCAGGTTGGACAGGTTTTTATCTCTGGAAGGAAGCTCTCTTCTCCTGCTAAACTTTCAGGTGCAAGTCACACAGTGATCCATTGCACCAGTAGCCCTTGAATCCAGCTTTTTGCCCATACATTTTGTTTGTGGCTCTAATGTTGCCTACCAAGGTAATAGAGGCGAAAAACCAAAAGTTGTATTAAAATGAAATTTAATATACTGTTTACCTGTTATCTACAGAGCCAGATACTTTGTCTTAGAAATAAATGAGGTAGATCCAGGAGTGTTTTACCTTAAATAAATCTATATTGTCTGTTCTCATCTTGCTCTTCAAGGTCTGGGTAATAGTTTTCATGCAGACTTCATGTGTAAATGAAGGTGAGGTCTGCCAGCCTGTAGCTCTCTGGGAAATCCTTCTTGACAGTTTTTTTGAAGTTATCATGGCACTGAATTTGTCCCAGTCATCAGGGAGTTGCCTTAAAGCTGCTCCTGATGACATCAGCCAGCTCTCTTGACACATCCCGGTACGTGTCATCCGATCACGTATCCGTGTATGTGTCCAGCTGCTCCATGTGGCCATCTCACTTCATCCTCCTGTGCTGTGGTGTTAGCACATTTCCCTCCTAGTCTGAGCGTGGGCAGTTAGGGCACATTTTGCCAGTGAATACTTAGGCAAAGGCTTTAATTGCCTCAGCCTTTTTAGTGAAATTTATTACTGGGTCACCTGTGCCATTCTTCAGTCTTCCATATCTTCATGGCATATTCCTTTCCAGTTTTTGCTTCAGACAGATTTAGGTATCCTTAATTCCAGCCCAGTGCAATCCAGCTCAGGATTTCTCTGTTAGTTTGTCCTGCTTCTTCCTCTTGGCTCTCTTCTCTTTGACATAGTTAGTATTTCTGTGTTCAACTGAATTGGCATCTTGCTGTGGCTGCTGTGGGTTTTTGTTTTCATATGGGTATGGATTCCCTTGCACTTTGCAGAAATTGTTCATGTGATTTGACCTGTTGTCCTGAGATCCCTCTCATGTCAGGAAAGCTTCCTGTTTACCCATTCCCTAAAAAGGCTGAGGTCTCCTGAATCCTGTGATTTCTAGTTTCTTATCTCCTTCACTACCATCACCAATTTTGCAATTTTGCCTAAAGACTTATATTGCAGAGTGACACTGTGTAGGTTAGACCTAGGATCAATGTTCAAAAGTGTTATTAGATGCTTGTATTACTTCCATGAAAAATAATCTGTTAATGCATTCTTCGCTGTCATTTCTCCAAAATCTGTTTGAGGCTGTCAGAAGCTGCAACACCTGGGGTCAAATATTTGTGGAATACTTGTTTTTTATACCAGAAGGCTTTTACCAACTCCTTATTTTTGTTGCTAAACTATTGTATAGTTTACTACAAGTATTCCCTCTTGTCCAATATTAAACTGGCCTAGCACTTTCTTACTACATAAACATACAGCCTTAATCCAGTTTTCATGTACTTCTGTATTTGTTGTATTTTTTTTTCCCCCCTTCTACTTTCTGGAAGGGCTACCGATTCTCAGAAGGCAGTTAAAATCATAGAATCTTTTAGGTTGCAAAAAGAATCATTTAGGTTGCAAAAGATTTCTAAGATCATTGATTCCAAGCATTAAATCAAACACTGCCAAGTTCACCACTAAACCATGTTTTAAGTGCCACATCGACACATCTTTTAAATACCTCCAGGCATGGTGACTCAACCACCTCCCTGAGCAGCCTGTTCCAGTGCTTGACAACACTTTTGGTGAAGAAAATATTCTTAATATCCAATAAAAACCTTCCTTGACATAACCTGAGATAATTTCCTTTCATCCTATCGCTTGCTGCTTAGAAGAAGCAACCAACCCCCACTTTGCTACAACCTCCTTTCAAGCAGTTGTAGGGAGTGATAAGATCTGTGCTCCAGAGCCTTCACCAGCATCACTGTGGTATGAAGGTTCTCTGTTAATAAATGCATATGAAAGACCATTTCTGATTAATTTCATGAAGTGTTCAAGTCCATTTTTAAGTAATAAAATAAGTATAGTTTCAATTGCTTTTGAGAAAGAAGTTGTAATTTATTTGTCTTGAAAGATACTGTAGAGGAGAAACTTAACATGCAAAACACATCAATTACTAAAATGATCTCTTAAGAGTAATTTAAGTCAGCTGTGTCACTGACAACTTTGTTTAAACTCATCAGAGAGCAGTATACTTGTTAGAGATGAAGTTGGACTTAGTCCCTATTTCTTTAAAAAATATTGGTTGTATTGTGAACATAAGTGCTGGCAAACCCTCTAATAATTATGACTGACCTGGAGCTGTTCAGATATACCTTTTAAAGAAAAAAAAACAACAAACCAATGAAAAGCAAAACCTGTACTGTAAATAATAAGCAACTTTATGGTAAGTTGAAAGTCATTTTTTCAAACAACAGATTGTAAGACTTTTTTCTTTGAATCACTGGGGGATTTTTGGAAGGTTCCTGTGTAAAAGCAAAGTAGGGAGTGAATGGCATCTTAGAACTTTGTTTCTTTGCTACCTGTGATAATGTTTGGGGAAAAAAGAGTTGTGGTTCAAGGTTCAGTGCTTCTTAGTAAGCATTGCTGTACTGGGAAGTGAAGCTGCTCTCTAAAAGTAGCATGCGGTCTTGACATGTGCTCTTACCTAAGCTAAGAGGGGACTCGATACTTACATTTGACTTTATTCTAGAACTGAATGCTTTAAAGAGAAAAGGGAATTATAATTTACTGGTTTGGCTCATACCCTAATTCAACAAGGTTCATCTGCAATGCTCAGCCCAGTCACAACTTGTTATAAATTTAACACATATCTAAAGCATTCTCATCTTTGAATATTTTAATCTTGAATGACAATTTCAACAAAAATTTGTATGAAAAAGAGTGTGTACCCTTTAAGTAGAACCAGAATGTTGTTATTGTTTTGGCTTTCTGATGTCTTTCTGCCCCATAATCAACTTTAGGAGGTACTGCAGGTGGTTTGGAAGTTGAGTGAGTTAATAATTAATAAGGATTTAGGTGGCCTTTGTGTCAGTTTTTGTTTCCAAATCGTTTGCTAACAAGTCACCTAAAGGCTTAAAATTGACCAGGACAATAAGCAGCAGGAGCCTGTGGTGCAGTTGATGCTGATGAACAAAGAAAATAAATTTTAGAAGTGAAAATAAGTATTATTGGTTGCACTTAATACTATAAAAAATTGTTTTCTTGTAAGGAATACAAAGAACCAATTCAAATAAAGATTTTTTTGTTGTAGTTTTATGTAGAACCTAAACCTTCCTCTTTATATTTAATGCAATGATTATTCAATTTATCAAATGTTACTGCATTGCTTTTGCTCAAGAACATTCACTCAAATGGATGTCAGTATTATGTAATTTTTTTTTTTTTTTCTTTTTTCTCTTATTTCTAAGTCACTCTGGAGATCGACCATTACAGCAGGAAGGCACTTATCTTCAAATATTTCAGGACTAGAAGAGCTCATCCATTTCTATGACCTGTTGAAGGTTTCTAACTAAAGGGTAGAGTTTCTTCTGGTGTCTCTCTCTTAAACCTTGTGATCCTTTCAAATAAGAGTAAATTTTTAGTAAACATTTAAGTAATGATAGCTAATGCCTTCAAAAGAGACAAAGCTTTGTTGAATGTGAAGCAAGGAGATTCTTTTTTTCTTTTTGCCCCACTCCCCTCTAGGTTACTTGACTGCAATCACTTATATGTAGGCAAATCTTGATTTTTTGAACAAGACTTGTGACAAAATTTCCTTTCTCACTCCAAAATTTTCATCGCACATTTCCTACGCTAATACTTACATAATTTGATTACAAATATAGATTGTTGCAGTTGGTGCCATAGTTTACTCTTGCTCTTCTACAGGCTCTTATAATTCTTAAATCTTTCCTGCTCAAAGTTTAGACCATGTAGGTGACTTGTAAATCCATCAGCAGCCTTTGGTAAGGGCGGGATTTCATGTATGTGATCTTTGATCTGCAGTGCTGGAAGCTCTTTGAATTTCCTTTGCTTTGGAAGCTGTATGTAATGGTATAAGTGTCTTAATATTCTTGAACTAAATATCAGAGAGCCTGCAGGTCAAAATGACATTTATCCCTATTCCTACACTATACTGAAGTTAATGTGATTTCTACAAACTTCTTTCTAGCCTTCTGTGTTACCTTAAGAGTATTGTCCTTTCCCTTCCCTGTGAATGCAGCCATATTTCCACAGCTAAACGTTGTCTTTTTTTCTTTGTAGAGGAAGGATTATAGGATTGCTTAGGTTGGAAAAGACCTCTGACTGTTAACCCAGCACTGCCAGGTTCCTAAATTCACCACCACCATGTTCCTAAATTCAAGTGTTAAGCATTATGTATTCCAGTAAGTTCCTAAATTCAAATATTCAGCTCCATACATGCTGAATATACATACATGTTTTGTCCATCATCTGGGTGGCTGAATCACTGAACCATTAAACTGTTAGTTATACAAGCACAGCCCAAGGTTTCATCTTTTACAGAATGAAAGGGTATTTTGTTTAATTGCTGCACTACAGAAGGAATTGAAAGACAAAGCTTCTTGCTACTTAATATGTTTATTCAAGTTTACTCAGAAATGCATTGTAATGCAGATTTTTACAACTTGAATTTTACTATACTATCTTTTGGGTAAAGGTACTATAAATATTTTTACAATGTCACTTCCACTCAAAATTGCTTACTCTGATTTCGGCCATATGTTTTGAAAAACAAAAGAAGAATTATATCTGCCTTGTTTTGCCCTCTCAAATCTAAGTAAAAGGATACTATGAGGTAGAAAATACTATTTTTATACCCTCTGTCACCTTTGTTAACATTTTATTAGACATAAATCATGTAGTTTCAGGCTGCATAGTGGCAATTGGTTCACTGTGTGTTCTATTTTTATAACTTTATTTAAAACTGACATGTAACTTGCTGTACCTGAAACCCCAAGTGAGCCAGTTATTGGAGTGTAACAAAGTTTTGACGTCAGAACTGCTATTTATTCCACTGGCAACCATTAGCAATGCATTACCCTTTGGCACTTGTGTTTTCAGAAACATGGTTAAATTTTTATGACTGGGTCTAGCCAATTAGGATTCTTTCTCAAGACAGAAATAAGGGAAGAGATCTTTTTTATAACTTACTAAATGTAGCTTTCCAGAAACAACATGATAAAAATATAAATTATTGCACTCAGAGTTCCCAAAACATTGTATTGAGCCACACCTCAGCTCGCCTGCTTGCTGCACACGTATATTTGAGAGGCAGGGGTTAAGCTAGGCTGCCTTGTCAAATGCATGAGCCTTTGTTAGAATTTAATGTAATTACAGCTGAGTCATCCTCTCAGGTCAGTCTGGGAACTTCAGTAGGATGTTAGAGGGGCCAACAACTTAAGGTAGAGAGAACTGGGGAGATAGAGGAGGTGTGGAGGAAAATCAGGTGGAGGGGGTGGGCTTGTCAAAAACAAGTGGAGAGCAATTTCAGTACAGGTTTCTGATGCTGCCTTTTTCCTCAAAAAGCCAAACTTAAGCAACACTTAAGAGTGAGTATTTGTAGGCACTGCATACAAAGTGGGCTGGAGCAGCTGCGTGAGAAGGTGCTACAGAAATGTGACTCCTCGTTGTTGGTTCACTGTCTGTACTCTGGCAGTAAGAAATGCCAGTGTCTACAAACAGAACCTACA
The DNA here is from genome assembly GCA_013398275.1 of Promerops cafer. NCBI lineage: Eukaryota > Metazoa > Chordata > Aves > Passeriformes > Nectariniidae > Promerops > Promerops cafer. The sequence continues at coordinate 1,261,758 of VZSE01007467.1, forward strand.
ACAGATATGTTTTCCTTCTGTGTAATTTTCAGTGATCTTCTCCTGAGGGCTTGGTAATATGCGCTGTGTATTCAGGCATGAATTTAGAGGTGCCTGTCGACTAAAGTTACAAAATGCTTGTTTGTACATGTTACTTTACTAGTGTACTGTAGATTTGTTTTGAAGGGAATGCTCTTTTATATAAGGTTATTGTTCCATTCCTGCACTTCATTAATGATTTTGTGTTCTTTATATCAGTAGTGAAAATATCGCCAGCTTTTGTCATAGGTTCTTTCCTGCAAAAAATGTTTCTCTTTAAGGCTCTGATCTTTCTTGTGATAGGGCAACTTTAATATGTGGCGTAAAAGATTGTGGCTGCAATTGAAATTTGGCAGCTACATCCTAATTTTCCAAGTAAATAGAAGCTGCTTGATCTTAAAGTATCAGCTATCTGAATTTATGTGTGATTTAGTTATAATATGATTTCCAGGTGAACAATCGTTTTTTGAGCAGCCATGAGAGGGAAGCTTTTTGAATATTCTGTTTCTAGTTCTTGTATTTCATGTGTGTGGAACCTTTGACATCCCTCACTGCTATCTCCTGTAATTTGGATATTCTGGGTGCAGCACATCAGAGGCTCTGCTGTCTTTTACCAACCTTTTTTAGTGTCCTTACCAAGTTAACAGAGACCAACTTTCTTTTGCAGAGTAGTCACTGAGAAAATTGTTGAAGCATGCCAGGTAGCAAAAAGTAGTTGTGAGGCCTGAGAAGGAAGGGGTTGTTTGAATGGAAGGACTGCCTAGGAGGTGACAGAATTTGGAGACCATTGAAACAAAAAGGAGAAAAGCTATGCTTGATTCTAGAAGAGAACTGCAGGAAGTGCTTCCAGTTTCTTTGGGAAAAACAGGAAGGCAATTAGAGAGGGAGAAAGGATTTAATTGCCTAGTAATTTTATGAAGGAGACATTAAGTCTTCCAGAAAGTGAGTGGCCTTGTTGGTTACTCCTGTGTGCAAATTTGTTTTGCATCAGAACTGTGCAGTCATTGCCATGGCATGAGAAAGTTTGTTGCATCAAAAAACTCAGTTGTCTTTCTCAACGATCCTTTCAATATTTTCTTTAAAGAAATTTTCTGGTGGAGAGACCACTTGTTTATGCTTTTGAGTTTCATGAAGGAGATCATGAGCAGCCTTTTCTTCTTGGAATATGTACTTTTTGAAGCTCTGTTAGCTAGGTGCTTATGGTGCCTAACTGGGAATGTGAATACAAGGCTGACTACTTCTGAAAGATAAAAAACTACTTTAAATCCAGATTTAAGAATTACACTCTAATGTTAATCCAGCTTTAAAATTACAATTAAATATTTTAGCTGCATTTTCCTGAGTGCTTGCAGATATTTAGGCAATATTTGGAACAGTAATTTTTGGATATCTGAATAGAGATTGTAGACTTTCTCCTGCTACTACACATGCAAAAATTGAAGAAAATATCTGTTGGAGAATGTTTTGTAAAAAAAGGAAATTAGAGTAATGATTTGTAAAGTTCTGAAGTAACTGTTCAAAATGAATTTGTATTTAGGCTGTCACAACCTGCAAAAATCTAGATAGCTACAATGTGGATATGCCTAATATGCAAGTTCTTTTAAATCATGAGCTAAGGTTCTTGTATGTTATAATACAGGCAATAGTTGCACAGTTTCACTGTAGTTTTAATTCCTGGGGTTTTTTTAGCATTCCTTCCCCTCTCCCCCCACCTCACCCCCAAACAGGTACTTTTATCACAAATGCTAGCTTTTTAGATTATTCTGCTTGAGAATATGAATCTCCTTCAATACACTGTATTACCCTTCATGAGAGAATATCTGCAATTCAGACACCCTGTATTCTCATTGTCCCAGGAATGAACAAAGTATGTAACAGAAGAGCAATATATGACAGTGATAATACACAAATTAATTTCAGATGGATTGTATTTTCTTAACATTTGCTGTTTCAAGAGAATTTAGGTTAAACTAGACATGCAAGATTCACAAGTGATTATTTAAAGTCCAATTTGTGATATATTGTAGTGGAAAGCCTTTTGGGAAGAACTGAATCATACCTACAAGTCAGTGTTTCAGGCCTCTAACTCCAGTTGTTGGTTCATAAAATTTGGTTGTAATGAGCTAAAGAGGTTGATTTTCATTTGTGCAGAATCGTAAAATTTCAGTGATTTCATATCATTTAAATGGGATTTATTTGTAATGAGCATGAATATGTTCAATTTGATCACTATCTGTATCATACTGGAGGAGAAGCCTCGCACATAACTATTTGTGTTATACATTGGTAAATTAGATATAATAGCAAGAAATAAGCATCCTAGGTAAAGACAAAATTTCTTACTCCTAGGAAGTAGGAAAAGTTTTCTGTGTGATGCTTTCTATGGTAAACCCCTCTTCATGGTTGACAGACCATGGAAATTATTATGTTGCACGAATACCTATGGGATTGCCTTGATAGTTGTAGAAAAGCAGTGGGGAAGAATATGGAAGAGAGCAGGAAATGAATGAACATGTGGACAACTGGGAAAATACAGCAATTGAAGGGTAAAAAGCAAGCCTAGAGGACAAGAGCTATGGGTAAGTTCTGATCAGAAAAATTCCAAAAAGACAAGTGGTTTGAATAATTCATAGTTGAAGGGAATATTATGAGACAGAGATAAAATGAATGGAAGGGATGCAAATATGCAATGTGACAGGCAAAATACAAAGAACAGAAATCAAATATCAGTTGACCGTTCGACAGTAGCAGTTAAAATTTATGGGTAAGTCAGGGATAGCCAAAAAAGAGCTTTATATGAGCTTCGGGGTACATCTTCAGCATATGTAGTTCAAGGTGGATGCACTGAGTGAAAGACAGGTTTTGGTCTTCTGTATAGAGGGGAAAAAGAATGAAAATTGTGCATGATTGTGCATTCCAGCTTAGCTTCATCTTCTATTCTACAAAAACATATATGGCATGTCTTACAGTTGCCATGGAAAGTACTGTGGCTTTGCACCTCTCTGTCCATTTCACCCTGAAATCAATCAGTGAAAATGCTTCTAAGTGTACTCTGGTCCCTTCAGACTTGACTGGAAACTACCCACTTTTTTTTCTGTTGTTTTGTAACATTTATGCTCGTATGCTCAGCTTTGAGCTAAAATTTTCAATTTCAAAAAGAAATATGGGTTCTGTATGTTATACCTGTTTAAAAAAAACCCAACCAAACAAATAATAATTTATAAAGCAGTTTTGGTTGGAAGGGAACCTTAAAGATTGTCTGGTTCCAACCCCTCCTTCATGGGCAAAGATACCAACTATCTACGTCCTTCTTGTAATATGTATTTCTTTTATATAAACTGCAGTTTTTCAGGATACTGGCATTCATGATACTGAAAGATGAAATGTCAAAGATGACTTTTGCAGACTCAAGCAGAAAGGTTTTTGTATATCCAAAATCTGCATAGTTAATGCAGAATACCACTTTGCAAAAGACTGAAAACAGCCAGCATTATGATCTCTACCTTTAAGAAGTCCTATTTAGGACACTATTCACTGCAGGGAAAGGAGCATGAAGAGGACTATTCTGCCTGTATTTCTAGTAAAAAGAAATAAAGTACTGGTAAGATAAAGAACCCCCTGCTGCAATTACAAGAGTATCAGGAGATAAGACAGAAGAAAGAACAGAATGATATAGGCAAAAATATGATCACTCACTTTTCCAAAGACGTGAAATCAGATGTTATCAACTCGAAATTTAACTTAGCAACTTGAAATTTACCTGCAGATTTCCTGATCAAACTTAGCAATGAAACAGCTTCAACCCTGAATGATTTCCAAAAGAAAATTTCAATAAAATAAATCATGGATGTTAGAAACAAGGGGTTTAAGCACTGACAATAAGTTGTAAAATTAAAATAAAATCTAATGTACTTTTGGAATTCCTTAGCACTGGTTGCCTTTCCTCTTCTTAGAAACATTCCATAATAACAGGAATTGTGTGTATAATATGTCTTGGTGATTTCTTGTGGTTTATACATAAAGAAATGTTCCCAATGTCTAGCTCAGAGTGCCTTTTCTGCCACTTCAGTCAAGTATTCCTTGACTTTCTCTGGCTTGGCATGCAGAATGGCAGAATACTGATGCCTTTTTAATAGCTTCTTACAGAGATAACCATCAGATCCACTCCAGCCATATTATTCATAAAGAAAAACAAAACAGAGCACAACTTTCAGTGTTTCCATATGACTCATGTTTTCTACCCACTTTTTTGTTGGTCTCTGGATCTCTTTCAGCTTATTGTCTGCTTGTTTTAAAGCACTTGCTGTAAAATTTGGCCCAGTAACCATACTGTGATTAGTTCTGTGGCTCATTGAATACTTGACTCTTATTTTTGATAATCAGATTTTTGCTAATTATACTGTGAAAGAGTTTCCATTTTTTTCCTAATGGATGCATCTATAAAGAAGCTATGCCAGACCCTTATTGTGCAGATTCTACTCTTTTCTTCATTTCAAACAGACCCTGATATTTTTCAGTGATCTGCATATTTGGAGAATACTCCAGTGTGGTTTTGACATGATTTTCACCTTTGCCTGAATTGTTTGGCTCAGCTCCTTCTCTGTAAGATGCGTGATGCAAAACAGCTACAATGAAGTGAACGTGCCTTTTATCCCCCCATCTAATAGTACCAGAACTGTCTGATAACCTTTTTGGCAGACAGGGTCATCCACAAAGGTGTTAATCTGTGTATCAGATAATTCACTCATTTTGTGGTCAAAAGGACTGTGATGTCAGAACTGCTTTACGTGGAGAAGTCAGCACAGATGAGTGAATGTTGAGCAATCAGACTCACAGTGGAAGGTTTCTGGGTGATGGTTTCTGGATTCTTTTTTTGAGACAGAACAATAGCTCTGGGATCACTTGAGGATTACTTTTATAAATCAAATTGAGCTATACACTTTGTAACAAATCTAATAACCATACTGTGAATATAACACAAAAGTCATTGGTATTGCAGGTGGTGTGTGGGGATGAAATTTACTGCACCAAGTTCATGGCAGTGCTTTGCAGAACAGAACCAAAGGTTTGCTTGTCCTGACATTAACAACTTCCAGTGGATGGTTCTATTGAATTCTTTTGAATTTGATTTTATTTGATATTTTCTTATTGGAAACATGGTGTCTTTTAAAGTTCTTTTAAAGAAGTTTTTCAAATGGAGTTATACCTCTTCTTATGGTATGCCACCTTAGGGAGGAGATACTCTAGGTAAGGCACTACACTGCTGAAATGAAATAGTAAGGTATTTCTTTAGTATCTCCCATGAGTGATATGAAATGCTACCAGAGCACGTTGTAGGAACACCAGTGGAGCTATCTACAGTATTTTGAAGGATTTAATGGATTACCCATGGTTTTGCATTGGCAAAGAGATATTTATTCCAAATAAAAAGGTTTTTTTTTTCACTTGAAGTGCTGCTATTGGTATTTATAATGATTTCAGTAGTTCAGCTTGTGAATGGGAACAGAAATATATTTGTATAGTAACAAAAAAGAGACTTTCTTCCAATGAGAGTTATTCTACTTGATAATGAATTTTTTTTTACTAAAAAGTATTGTAGCAAATGGAGGGCAATGAAATTAAATTTACTGACACTTCCAAAGAAAACCATAATAGAACTGAAAAATCAGCTATTTTGAGAATGTAAACTGAGATGTAAACCAGCTTGTGTTTAGAGCTTGATTCTTAAATTTTTCATGTCATCAGGTAACAATAAGCAATTATTTTATATCCTGCCAAGAATCCAACATCAAAAACTGTTAAGTCATAATTTAGTAGCCTGATATGGGAAAATAAGTCTGCTTGTAGTAAATATGTAAATGATTAAGGAGTAACTGTTTAGCTTTCTATGTGACAAAATACAACTAAGAATTAATCTTCCAGGGGTATGTCAAACTGCTCTTGTTTTATAATTTGATTAAATACACAGTTGCTATATCTAAATTTCAAATTTGTCTTGGTAATTCTAGGAAAAAACAAAATTAAAAACAGGATCAGTGATCTGTAGTATTTTTGAAGACTTAAATAATTGAAAACCCTTTGCCAACTTTATGAACTATTTGCACTGAAGCTTTTCACCTGCCTGAAGGTGAAGGCTACCATAGAGCTGGAGTCTTTTGGAGTTTCTGGGACACGAGTTAAAAGGCAGGAAATTCCAATTAGGTGTTACAGTGAAATAGATGGCCATAAGGGTTCTAGTACTGGAAGAGGTTTCCTCGAGAGCTTTTGGAGTATCTTTGGAGGTGTTCAACTGAACCTGGCCTTGAGGAACCCATCTAATTAGGTCTGCTCTGAGCTTTGGACTAGAAGACCTCTGGAGGTCTCTGTTGCAAATTATTATCTAGTTCTGTGATTCCTAGGTAAAAATATGGCATGTAAAAAAAAAAAAATTCTCTATAACAGTCTGAGCATTTATGGATCAAATGGATTCTTGCCTAATTCCAGCTTTGCAAAACTTCAATTTAAATAAATGCTGAAGTAGATTATAGTTGTTTTCTGTCAAGATCATGTGTGTTTTCTAGCACCTGGAAGGCCATTCATCTTGATGTGAAAATCACCTGTAATTATTTTACTTGTAAGATCTTAACCTTTAATAAAGCTAGTAACATAATAGAAAGAGCTTGTCTAATTGAAGTATCAGCTGCTATACAAAACAGATGGAAAACTGCTCATAAACACAGAGAAATACAGCCTACAAAGTCCCAAGCCATGGAGCAGAATGTTAAAATATTCTTAGATGTGCCCATTCTTCTTTATTCTAGTTGGATAGAATTATACTTAAAAATAGCACTAAAGTAAGCTGGGTTTTTGTTTGGGAGTTTCTTTTTTATCTTGTTTTATATCACATTAAGTTAATGCCTTTAGACTATTTTATTGCACCCTATGGAAAAGCAGACACCTGAACTTCTGAACTATTGAACTTTTCCTTCAATAACAATCAAAAGTTGTTGATCTTGGGATCCTAATTATCCTTTTGTGGCAGCAAATGGATTTGGAAGTTCTTTTCTCTGAATCTTCTGAATTAAGAAATAAAAAAAGCTAAAAAAATTTCATCTGAGAGCAGTGTATTTTTTGAGTTTTCTATCAGAAAATAGCAGTTTGCAGTCAATATCATAGTTGTGTTTGGTTAGAAGTTCCCCAGTAACTGCTTTGGGAAAAATTAAGAGAAAAAAGCCCTTTCAATGCCAATGTTGTATTTATGCATTCACTTAAGGGGTTTCTAAAAATAAAAGGAATCGTTTATACCTAAGGGTAAGTTATTCTTAGTTTGGAGTATGTTTATACACATGTAAAATGTGTAATGTGTATATGTCTTGATAAGTTTACATAAACATTTTCAGGGTGAACTTTTCAATGGAGAATTACAATAGCTGTTCAAATATAAACATGCTTTAAGAGACTTCTACATCACTGAATCCAATTGCATGGTATTATAAGCCACTGCATAATTTAATCTCCTTCACTGTGCTCTATCTTAAAAGTAATTAGGAGTTCTATATGCAGTACTCCAGCTATTCCAGAGTCTAATTTTTCATTATATGAAACCTTTTTGAAATTTCCAGTTAAAGCAGTTACCTAATTTAATTTTAATTGAAGAAAATTAACTAATAGCTTATTAATATCTCTTAGCTCTTTTCTCTCCTTGGCATTTAAAATACTCACCGTAGAATACTGACATCTGTTCTTGCCCTTCTTTTTTGTATGCAAAACAAGTCTGGGATTTTTTTATCTTCTCACCTCATAATCTCTCACTTCTGCTCGTCCTGTTCCTCCTCTGTACCAGTTCCACTTTGAGTTGTTCTGTTTTAGACAAGGCTCCCATAATGACATACCACACTCTGCATGAGGTCTTACCATTAAGATTTTTCTACTCCAGTTAAGACTTCTGACTTGCATATTGTAGGGTTTTTTTTTTCCCTTTTCACAGCTTTGTTCCTGCTACTGTTTACTGTTCAAATGGTCATGTGGTCAAATAAAGCTTCCTGGTCCTTTACTTCATGATTACATCCAGAGGATGAGCTTTCAGCTCATGCAAGGGGTTTTTTTTTCAGGCCCTTTAGGACATATTTAAAAACATGGTGCTTTGAACTCATCACCTTTCTCTTTGGTAATATTTTAGGAACTTCGCCATCCTTTACTGAGGTACGTGCAACAAATTCAGCTAGACTGACATTTCTCCTTCTAGGTTAAAAACTTGCTACAAATATTTTTTTTTGTTGTTTATGGATTTGTAAGGATCATGTCTCATGGTACTTTAGATGGATTTATGCTTCTGTTCTCATAGTCTACCACATTTGTAAACTTCATGTTACTTCTTCTATATGCTATCTTTTGAACTGTTGATTATGTACCTGTTTTGTTAACTTTCATATTTGACAGAGCTGACTCACAGCTTTTTTTTTTTTTTACCTCAGGATGTTGTATTGTTTCACAAATGGGTGCTTTCTTGTTCTCTTTTTTTTTTTTTTTTCAATGTATTTCAATTGGATATATTTTCCCAGTAGAGAGAAACAGAGCAGTAATTTAAAATTGTATATGTACTTTCAGGAGCAAACATTATTCAATTGAAAGTTCTCTTACATCTCCAAATACATAAAACTTCAGACTTTGTGTTGTATTCTGCAGTGGCAAGTAATTAGACTGCATGTAGTCTCTGTGCATAAAAGATAATGTTGTTGAGACTAGGGTATTTCAATGAAAACAATAATTATTATTTCTGATAATTTGCACAATTTCTGGATGTTCATTTTATTGGAGGGAAGTTAATTTGAATGCAGCATTTCATGACTTGTATGAAGTAAAAATGTCAGTACAGGAAACACTGAATGTCAGGATAGATTGTCACTGGTGAAATGCATTTAAATTTCCCAGCTCTTTTTACAAGGCACTTAATTCTATATTAAATTCTAATTCTGTTACTTCATTTATTAAGTATGTAGAATTATGCAAATAATTCTATAATAAATTATAATTCTGTTACTTCATTTATTATTTGTATAATTCTACATGGATGCTAACTGGTGATGTCTAAAGAGCAGTAAGATATTCATGGTTCCTGAACAAACTAGTTTTATTTTATGATTGCTTTCTGAAATTGAAATTTTTAAACTAGAAAAAAGGTCAAGGTCACTGGGAAAGTGAATTGCTGCCAACTTGTATTTTAAGACAGCATTTTAAATCAAAAGCATTCTTAGAGCTGGTAATACTGTAATCTTTTGTGTAATCTCAGTAGTTTTCCAAAATTCAATGCTTACTATTGTAACTAAGGTTATCTTAAGGGATATACCTAACTTTGCATATGCACTATTTGCAAATCATGACTTTCTTGAGGTTTTGATTTGATAAACTAGTAAAATACTACCTTTAAGTATGCATATACATGTTATAATCTTTAGCAGGATTAAGCACATTACTTTCTCCCCAAGATTGGATTGCAAATGTTCTGAGAAACAAATATGATTTAATTTTGATTTTAAGTGCTTCGTAATTTGGAATAAATTTTCAGAGTTTGTATATACAGAAGTAAACAAGTACAATTTAACAAGGTAAAGTTGTGTAGAGAGTGAGTAGTAGAAGCAAAGCAATCTTCTGGTGTAGATTTTCTGCCTGGTTATAGGGGTCACTCTGATCTCATTTCAAAGCTATGATCTCACCAGTGCAGTACCACAAGGATATGTGGGTAGAGCATGTAACTTAGTTATTCATACATTATCAAAATAAGCCAGTGAATTGGTGGCATGACTGCTGTTGATTTTTGGTTAGGCTGTGTTACCTAATACAGCAAAAATGAGGCTTTTTCTGGAGAACTGCAGAACATTACAAGGTGAAAAGACATGTTTAAGTGGTGTGGCAAAACACGTTAGGTTTACTCATGTAGGCTACAAGGTGACCAGTGAAATACTGGGCCTGTTCTTGAAAATGCAACGTGCAGTGTTCACTGATGGGTAGAAGACCATGCTAAAAGCTACTGGGAAAGAAATAGAGGACAAAATACTGAATATTAGCCTGTCTTTTAAACCCATTATGTGATTGAATTTTTAATTTTATGCAGAGTTCATGTTCCCTTTTCTTGGAAAGGGTAAGACCTGGTATGAGTGAAGGTACAGAAGAGCAAACTGTAACTTGCAGCTGAGTGGTGCCCCTATTTCACTTCTGTCCTTATTTTCATTCCTCTTGTGTTCTGCTTCTCTTATTTCTCCTTCCCACAGTTAGGAGCATATAGCTGGGAGATGTGATGCTGTCCAAGTGATAGGCAGAGAGTTTAATGCTTGAGGTGAGAGTCAGTTAAAATTGTAGGCATGTTCTTCCATGATATAGCTTAGAAAAGAATAACAGGAAGGAAGAAAAAGTTACTTATTTCATTTGTAATAAGTTCTGGATGCTATATCTATTTCTCCTCAGTGTTGTAAGGTTTAACTACGGTTTCAAACAAGGAAATGGTTTGCCAAAGAAAGAATAGTTAATTACTGATTTAAGTCAGACAGGAACATATTTGGAAACCAAAATGTTGCAGTGGGGGAAAGCAGGTACTAGAGAAATACACTTTTTTTTGTTCATTTAACAAATGAGACAAAGGAGAGGCAAGTTCTTGTCTTTTTAAACTGTAATATTTTATATATGGTATTTTGGCCATTGTACATACCTAATCACAATTAATCAGTAATTGATCAGTAAAGCTGATTTTGTGCCTTGTCTCCAGTCTGCAACACTCAATAGAATTTCAGATTCCTCTGAGACTGTGTGTTAACACTGGAAAAAAGTGATCTGCCCCTTTCCTGCATGTTGAAAAAAATTCTGTCTGCAATGCTTGTTGCTACAGATTTTAGTATTCTTATATTCATGGACTGAAACATGTTCATATTCAGCTTTTATCTTCCTGATGTTAACTTGTACTTTTCAACTTGCTAGTGTATATCCAAAATTTCTTTCTGTATTCTATTGGCTTTTGGCAACTGATTTAAACAGAATCCTTCCTTCTATGGCCAGTAGCAACATTTCTTTTGGGTTCAATAAAGTACCATTGTGTCTTTAATGAAAGTGTGAATTTATATGGGAGTTAGTGTGGACTGGAGAGGCAGTTTTTATCAAGGTATCTTTTAAGATGCTAGTAGAAAAAGAATAAGGATATATTTATTAACATTTATCAACTATAAGAAAACTTGCTTTTTTGTGTTTTCATACAGTGAAAAATGATCTTAGAACTTGATGATGAGTTGGATATTCACCCTTAAAAAGCGGTTGTGCAGACTGTCAGTAGAAATGTCCAACAAAAGTCCAACAAAACTTCTTGCAGTAATTGTTAAAGTGACAGCAGTGTTTATTAGGAGAGGTGAAATAACAGGCAGATTCATCTCGTTTGTGATACACACATCCTGTTTGTGCTAGGACAGTTAAAATTGGTAATAAAGCTGAGGGTCACGGTGCATGTTTGGGAGTCTTGAGGTGATGATACTCAGGTGTTCCCCTTACATCCACTGGTCCTTGCAAGACTTGGCTGTCCTATACATTGCTGTGGAGGCTAAGCTAAGATATACCCCCAAAATGAAATCCCCAGATGGGGCAATGTAAAGTCAGAGAAACTGTGACTTTTCTGAGGGTGGTGTCTTACCCTCTGAACTGTTATGTCTTATGAGTGACAAGCAAATCATTCTGACAGCTTGGTTTTCTTTGCACATGTGAATGAAGGCAGCATATTGCATATTCTACATATATTATGTAATAGAAGTGTCACGCATAATAATGCTTTATATTTTATAGCAAAGGCTTTAATGGCTAAATGCAATTGCATAAAATTTGCTCTTATTATGCAGTAGAACTTTGTGTTACTTAGGAAACTAAAAATACATTTTTTCAAATTTTGGTGAGACATTATTTTGAAATTTGTGTTGATTGTCTTTTTCTGTTAGTCTTTTGTTTTCCCACAAAAAGGAAAAGAATTGCCCTCTTAATCTGTAATTTAGCAGGAAACATTGTTCATAATGAACTTAAATTTTCATATTTGTTTTAATGAGATTGAGTAGACCTGCTGTGGAAGATGTCTAATATGGCAAGATTTTAGATGTACTCAATTGAAACCGTCTTTGATATTTGTGCTTTTGGTTTAAAGATTGTATCTTTTCCTTTAGTTGAAACAGTGTCTTCTCCAGTAGTTTTTGCTGAAATTGTGTTAGTGGACAGAGTAGTGGAGTACATACTTCATATAGAAATAAAAATGAACATGTAAATAGTGAGCAGTCTGTTTAGAGCAGGTATGCTTGAGAGGTTGTTAGAAACAGCTTTGGGGACGTGTTGTCAATGACAGAGGAGGAGTAAAGGATGGCATCATTTTACAGAATGTGGCAGAGTAAGGAGAAGAGGAAGTTTTCCTGGAAGCTAGAGCAGAACAACTGAAGTATGAAATAACTAATTTCATGAGGGTTTTTATAAGAGAAATATGCAGTTGACAAGAAGCAGAGAAAGGCACTCTTGGGATAGCATTTCTGACAGTGTAAGATGGTCAGTGTTCTACAAGTCAATGCAAAAAGGGGGGTTTGTTGTTTGTTGGGATTTTTTTGGTGTGATGTCTTCAGGTTATATGGAGAGAAGTAGTTGACTTTTCAAATGTATGCATGCCTTTTAAATATTCTCTGCTCTTGAGTGGGAGTACATGGTAAGTAAAAGTTTACCAATTTAAAAATATTTAAAATGACATTTCAGTGATCCTCACACAGAATACAGTTTTTATTGTAGCCCTCAAATTTGAAAATCTTAAATTACTTCTCTGGAAATTGCTTTTTCCATATGCTTCTTCCAGTTTTCAGGTCTTTGTTAATCAGTGGCTGAGATTTGAGTTTGTAATTTTGTTGCACAAAACCCAGCCTAGACTGAGTTGTTAAGTCTCAAGTAGATACTGGGCTTTTCATAGATCTGTAATTTATTTTTTATAAAACTAGAAGTGTAATGATACAGTTTGTTTATGAGGTGATAGATGTCACAATTTTTGGTTTTACTTTTTTTCTTGGTGTTGTGGGTTGAGCCTGGCCGGATGGCAGGCACCCACAAAAGCCACTCACTCACTCCTCTCTGGAGCTGGACAGAGGAGAGAAAATTCAACAAAGGGTTCANTTTGTTGCACAAAACCCAGCCCAGAGTTGTTAAGTCTCAGGTAGATACTGGGCTTTTCATAGATCTGTAATTTATTTTTTTATAAAACTAGAAATGTACTGACACAGTTTGTTTATAAGGTGATAGATGTCACAATTTTTGGTTTTACTTTTTTTCTTGGTGTTGTGGGTTGAGCCTGGCCGGATGGCAGGCACCCACAAAAGCCACTCACTCACTCCTCTCTGGAGCTGGACAGAGGAGAGAAAATTCAACAAAGGGTTCATGGATTGAGATAAGAACCAGGAGAAGTTGCTCATCAAATACCATCAAGGGCAAAACAGGCTCAACTTAGAATTATCAAGTAAACTTATTACTAACAAAATAAGAACAGGATAATGAGAAATAAAATAAGCCCATAAAAACATCTTCCCTCCACCCCTTCCTCCTTCCCAGCTCTACCTGCTACCCCAGCAGTGCAGGGATACAGAGAATGGGGGGGGTTTATGGTCAGTTCATCACCTGTGGGTTCTCCCACTGCTTAAGGAGAGAAGTTCTTCCCCTGCTGCATCGTGGGGTCCCTCCCACGGGAGACAGTTCTCCACGAACTTCTCCAGTGTGAGTCCACTGACAAACAAGAGCTCTCTGCAAACTGCTGCACTGTGAATTCCCCCACGGGCACACAATCCCCCAAAGCTGGTGCAATGTGGGTCACTCTTCCACGGGGTGCAGCCCTCCAAGGACAGGCTGCTCCAGCCTGGGAGCNCCCCCTGCTACCAAAACCAGACCATGCAAAACCAATACACTTGATAGGCGTGAAGACCTTGCCAAATTTCCATTTGACAAAGGTAATGTAAAAATTTTTTCAGAGCATTCAGATACATTTTTTTGAGAGGAATGTTACACTGAGGCGTAGTAACACACAACAATTTCCAGGTTGGATACTGAAAGTTCCAGGGATTTATGGCTGGAATACTTCGTAGTTTGCTTCTGGGTGTGCCTGAAGCAGTGCAGCCATGAGTGAAAATTGCAGCTATCTGACAGCTGAGAGTGACCTCAGTGGGGTGAGTCAGTGTCAAGCCAGGTCTGTACCAGTATCCTCATTACAGCTGGTGCTGCTTGGCACCCCTGGTGGCAGTCCCGGTGGAGTTACTGAATCAAAGCACCAGGTTGGTCTCCTTGTTTGATGTGCAGTGCTAAGTGTTAGCTGAAAAACTTTGTTTTCTGTTCTCCTGAAGAAACCATTTGTTCTGGTTGAGTAAAATGTAGTTTTCACTGCTGACAAGGGATTGTCGTGTATTTATACATAGAATTTTTAAGTGGAGTGATAGTGAAACATCAAGAGCAAGTATTATTACGTATACATAAAAAAATGCTGAAGCACCATCAAAGCATCATTGTACATCTCTGTGAAATTACTTGAATGATTGATGTCATGTCAGTGTCTGTGACAATCAAGAGAAATTAGATGAGAGAAAAGATTCTATTGTCGAAGCTGTGTTAATGCTTCACTTTTTTTCCTGTGTGAATCCCTCTCAACTGAGTAAAATAAAAAGTAAATATTTTTAGAAAGCGTTGCAGAATACCAGAGATTAACTGAAACCTGCAGAGCCTGAAATACTTTAAGGAGACATTGAACTCTTTCTCATTCTGCTCTTTCATGTAGTTGAGAAGTGTGGATCAAGTCCTGTCTAGCAGAATTACTATGCTATGTGTCATAATATAATAAAATACTGTGTTATGACCTGAACAAAGGACCTGAACCCAAGGTTCTGTATTATTTTCCAACTGTGTTATTTCCCAAGACCTCTGCAAGCTTCTGAAGTTGTTGCACAAGGAAATCTATTAAGGCCCCACAACCTTAGTTGCTGTAAATAACTTTTTATTCTTTTTAAAATAGGCTGGATTATCCATATTCCCAGTGTTCTTTTAAAATCTTATATACGTTTTTCTTGTAGAATGTCAGGATTACTAAAGAAGGAGTGAACATGTTGAATATTTTGAGAAGGTAGAGATTGCTTGTCTGTAACAGTTTGGAATTTATTGAAAAACTACCATGTTATTGCCCCATACACACCCTTCTAAATGAGAGCTAATATGACAGGTATTTTCTGCTTTTTTTACATCCTCAGACCATAGTTTCTGAAATTATCTTAGCTTTCTACATGGTATCTTCAAGTCATTAAATATTAAACCCTACAAGTCTTATTTCTCCATTTATAACAGAGGAGCTAAAAGCTCTTCCCAGTTTTTTTCTGTTTCTAAAATACTCTGAATATACAAAATGCTGCTCAAGTACTAAGTTTAAATATTTTCTCTTAAGCAAGGCAACTTGGTTTAGTCAGATTTTAACTATCTAAGATTGCCTAAAATGATTACAGTGCTTTCTGTGTGACCCTTTGTAGTCTTAGCAGCTTTCCAAGGTGTCACCCAGACCTGATAAAAATCCCCATTCAGTCTTGCTAGGTAGGTTTTGATATGCTCTCTCATCTCAGGCTTCTTAGGACTATAAGCTTGGCTGTTTTTCTTGGTATTTATGGATGTTCCCTGGTTTACCTTACCTGCCTTTTCCACTAAGCACTATTCTTGCAATATATTAAGACAGATTTAGATTTTCACACTAGGTAAGTGTGGTCATAGAACATAAATCCTCTATTGTCCAAAGAAAACACTGGAAGACTGAAAAAGAAAGTGGAAAGAATTCTGCTTACCTAGGTAGAGCAGAAGGCCTGTGACCATAGGAAATGAAGTTTTTTAACATAGTTTATTATTTAACAGTTCATTATTTATTATTTATTTGAGATTTTTCTGGAAAGTGGATTTACAGATCACATAAATAAAAACCTGAAGTCAAAAGGAAGTTGCGGGAAAATTAAGAATATTTTGAGAAATCCTGTGTGTAACAGGCAGTTTTTATTTGAATATAGGCATAAAGAATGGTAGACTAGGGGAGAGTTTCTCTATCTTCTTATAAATGTTCTGAATTCTTGGTACAATATTTTATTTTAAATAGATGTGTCATGCTCATAATCTAATAGATTAGTCCTTTTCATCACTATCTTAATTGCTACTATCCTATCAAAAAAAGGGTTGATATTTGTATTTCCTTTCATAGGGTAATAAATCTTTCATTGCTGTGTACTTGGCTTGATTAATTGAAGTGTATGAGATAGCCAAGATGCTTAAAATTGTGTCTTTTGTTCCACAGAGAAACAGAAATTCAGACAACTGGCCTGAACATTGTAATATAGTCATTATAAACTCATAAAAAGCATCTGGTTTTAGTGAGGATTTATAATCAACAAGATGCCTATATCTACCATTGGTACACACAAGGCAGTGCATAACAAACACATTATGTACAGAAGCTATAATTTCACACAGCTGAAAGACTGACATCAAATGTCAACCTAATGATTTTTCAATCTTTTTTTTTCTTTATTTGCAAACTCCAGAATGTTTTCCAGCTGAAGCATCTCTCTACCAAAGAGTAAATTTCTACTTACTTAAAATTTGCTTCTTTTTTTAATTAACCTTTCCTAATCACGAAAGTTTGGCAGATCACAAATCAAAAGCTGTCACAAACATCTTAGCTATCCACGTATTTATGACTTGTTTAAAGAAATGTAAGAAAATTTCTAGCAATAAATAAATAATGTTCAGAGTAATTTTTCAGATCGGTTCGTAGAGCACTCCTTCAGAGCCACTGACATGGGGACATACTGTCTACTGGGGAACTGGACAATGGCAATTTATAGTTTTATCCAGGCCTCATTTATTTTCATCTCCCACATATGGAATTTTAAAGTTCATCCATTTGCATGAGTCATGAAGGTAGAAACACTGCCCAGTTGGAAAAAATGGTATATATTTTCAAGAAAATTCCTCTCGTTATATTGAGGAGGAAATACAATCTCAAAACTATATAACTATATAGCTTAAAATGGTTTAAGTATCTTAAGTGGATCATTGTGCTTTTCAGGAACTGTCAGTTCTTATTTTGCTAAATAGTTGTATTCAGTTATGGGCTGGACAGAAATCAATTCAAAATTGTGTCTGCGATCATGATATCCCTCATGGAAATTGTTCATTTACACTGCTTCCCAGGTTTTGTGCTGTGTTTAGTAGGTGGATTTGTTCTGCTCTAATGAGAACATTGTGTAGCTGAATGTTCTTCCATGTGGTTGGATTCGTAAGCGTCTTCCCTTTAATTGAGCTTTTTCTCTCCACATGGAGGCAGTGGCTTCCTGGTATTCTCAGAAATATGTTCTGTTTTGCAGGTACTGCTTAAATATGCAGCAATATGCTGATTAATCTTTTTAAGTCTGTGAAATTTGTTGAGATTTTGAGAGACAGGTAAAATAAATTGTGTAAGTCACCTTATATATAGGCAAAACCCAGAAGTTTGGGATTAGATACCCAAGAAAGCACTGGAAACCTCAGAGATCATGGAATCATAGGGTAGCCTGAGTTGGAAGAGACCCATCAGGATCACTGAGTCTGACTCCTGGCAGGGCACCCCAAGAATTCCATCCTGTGCCTGAGAGCATTGTCCAAACACTTCTTGAGCTCTGTCAGGTTGAGCTCTGTGTGGCTGGACACTGGAACCTGTGGAGAAGATGTGTTACCTTCTCCCTTGCCATTCCCCTTTTCCTTGTCAGTATGGGAATATTAATTAAGAAACAACCACTTTAAATCTAAGAAAGAACAGTAAGCACAAAAGTGCATGTTAAACCACTCTCTCTGGTGATCAGGTGCCTAAATCCAAATTACACTAAGTGTTTTATCTGCTTATGATTCAATGCGCCTCATTCTCCCAGTTATTTTTAAAATGACAAATGCCACTAAAAACGTGTTTGGTCCCATGGCAGGAACTTGGAATTCTTTTCCTGGTGGGTAGATATTAACCACAAGGTTGTGCACTCTTGTTCCACTTTGTCTGCTTCTCTAGGTCCAAGATCTGTTCTTTCTTTTCTGCACCTTGGCCATATTTGACTAAGGGCCCTGCTAAGCAGGGCAGGTACCTCAGTAGTCAGGACATTCCTGCTGAAGGTGTCCTCTTGAGTTCCTGCATACTAAAAAAAAAAATTTAGTCAGTTTTCCATTTCTTTAAGGTCAAGCAGGAAGCGAGTAAAGAATTAAAGTTGAAGTAGCCACTGAGGGGTGGTTTCGACCAGTTTTCAATGTTGACATATGAAAATACATAAACTATTACTTTGACAATAGCCCTGTTGCTTCTGGTACAAGTTGAGTGCTATTATCTAATTCCTGCTATGCAAGGGGGCGAGATTGCATTGTTATAATGAGGCTATTTATTTGTTACTTTCTTACAGGAAACAGATTAAACCTCTTCTAGGACAGTTTAGCCAGTCAGAGGCTTTGTTAATCTCATCTGGGGTTGAGCCAGGGACTCTGGATGGTGTTCTCCTGGATGCTGGCTGTTCATCTATGCAATTTGATACGCCCGAAAGAGGTTTTTCCCTGCAGAAGGATGGACCTTTGGACATGAGGATGGATAATGACAGGTACATTATAATAGACTATTTCTTCTTGAACATCAAAAACTGTCTGCTCAGCAATCCCTGTGCATTTCCTTTCCTCTTAAAATGAAGAATTCGTATCATCAAACCACGTCTAATTTTGCATGACTATCCTGTCTTTCTTTTGCAGAAAAGCTTTTTTCTATCTCAGTGCTCAGCCCTGGTTATTGTCTTTGCCCTCTTTGAAGTAAGAGGAAGGTTCCAGTGATGAGTAATTAAACCAGTAATATTTTATTAACTGCACCTTTAAATTGTAACATTTTTGGAATGTATGGTATACACTCACAGGAACATCTCCCTTTCAGAGGCCTATTACTTCCACAGGTTCTCTTCCTGTACTTGATCTGCAGGCTCACAACTTCTTACTGCAGTCCCTCTCCTTTTCTTCCACACTTACTATTTGTGGAAATTTCACTTGAGCAGGTTCAGTTGCTCCCTCAGGAAAGGAGCAGCATCCTTTTGTGCAATGACCATCTGATCCAGTTGCTTCTCTGTAAAAGGAACATAATAAAAATAAATAATTAAAATCCTATTCATTATATCTGCTAGTTTAAATCAGATAGCTACACTGCTTTTAACACGCTAGTATGATGTAGTCTTCCATGCCCATATATTTGTTGTAAATTTTGCTTAGCAAAATTGTAAGCTTCCTTTCTTTTTGTGTAGGAGGCACATCAGGCTTACTTAATTGTCAAATTAATGGTTACTGAGTAAATAACCTCTATTTAAATTTGGATTGGTGTTTAGTACTTTCAAGAGCATGAAAATCAGTCTTGGAATGGTAATTTCCACTTTTGCAGCATTTTTCATCTTCAGACAACCTGATGTATTTCTGCAGCATTTTGCTTTTTGCATGAGCAACCAAAGATCTGTCCTGTGTGGATGATGGCTGTAATTGCATGACGCATTACGTGACAGAGAATGACAATTTTTTTCTTGGTGTTTTGATGAACATGGTCTCTTAAGAAATGCCATTTGTTCTTTCACTGCTCACAAGAGCCAATGGGAAGCCTGAATCTCTAAGGAATTAGCTTACCATATTAATGTTAAGGCTTAACACAGCAAATTTCATGATACTTTTTCTGGTTTTGTGCAAAATGCTCCCATGATTCTTCTGGGATTCGGTCCTCAGATTTCAAGAATCTGAACTCCAGGCTTACATATAAGTCGGATGCATCATGAAAAAACAAACACAGAACAGGAGCATAAGAACAAAGGATACCTGAGGCATAACAAAAGCCTTACACTCCTTACACTATGGTTGTTGCTATGATACTACTTGCCTCTAAGTTTTTTTATCTTTTGTAAGATACTGCAGGGGAGTAAAAAATGCCTGAAAGAGAAGAAGAGAATTTAGAAGAGAATTTATTAAGTAGTTCATCTGTTTTCTCCTATTAGTAAACCCATAGATGATCATAAAATACCTTGAACTATTTCAGTAGCGAAGTGACAGAGATGTAGATACATAGATTGAAGGGTTTAAATTGTAATAAGTCCTGTAGTTTATATGACTAGGTCATTTCTAATATCTCAGGAGAGTATTTATATATAAATTCTTATGCCTTTTAGTGAAAAGTAATGTTTAATTATCTTCATCAGCAATTGTTTTCATAGCAGGAGATGTGAAAGAAAAGATCCTTGAAATCAGCTCTAGCTGGAAAACAACATATGATGCAAGGTGGCTAAAATGAACCCATAAGAGGCAAGTTTATATTCTAAAGCTGGCTAAACAGAAAGGTCACACATAATTTCCATCATAGCACGACACTGGAATATATTTATTCTTGTCACCCCATTAAGCATGGTTTATGATAACACTTGGAAGTTAAAACTGTTCCAATTGAAGTCAAGGAACAAACCCCATTTAGACCGGCAAGGAAAAGGGTTTGAAAGGCGCAGGCTGTTTTTGCAGAGTTGCCACCTCCTCTCTGAAATCCTCAAAGGCACTCGTGTGCAGCGTGTGTGTGTGTGTGTTTGACTGCGTGTCTCAACCCTACCAAGCCTCACCTCTTGTCAATGGAGGCTGACGTCAGGGAGCTAATTGGCGGCTCTCGTGCGTAGGTACCCCGACATGCCCACTGCTGCTGATGTTGTGAACGCCTTGGATCAACAGGCGCTTGCGTCCGTGCTCCGAGCGTACGGGGAGGAGAGGCACGCCAGGAAAATCGCCTCGGCCATCGCGCGCGCACGCCGCGTCTACCCCATCACCAGAACTCAGCAGCTTGCTAGCATTGTTGCAGGTACCCTCATTAATTCTTCACAGTGGCTGCTGAGGAGGGGAGGAAAAAGAAGAAAAAAAAATATATTAATCCCCGAAGTCCCAGAGGGATCTATTTGTACTTGAAATCATGCAGGATCTAATCCTGCCTGTTCTGCTCTGATGTCAGGTCTCTCTTTCTTTTTTTTCTTTAAAGCTCCCGTTTTTGTTTTTTTTTTTGTATTGTAGTCTGACAATTAGTTTAATAATAGGTTTAACGTGAAGTGATTTATCATTTTTTCAACCGAGTTGAACCACAGAATGACAGCAGCCTTAGGTATTCTTTATCCTGGCTACTTTCAAATATCAGATATGACATATCTGTCTTAGTTTTAAATTTCTGTATTTTAATATTTTAAGGGGAGGTACCATGGCAGTTTCCAATTCTGAGTAAAATCAGATAATTTCTGTCTTTTTAAAGAATCAGGAAGCACAAAGCACTACGTGGCTTGCTTCACCTTGTGCATGCCAACTAGATCAGCCTGAAGAGACTATTGAAACACTTCATCTTCCTTGCTCCTCACTGTAAACAACTTGAAGAAAATGCAGTTAGGCAGGAGCAGTGCTTGCATCAAGGACCTTTATGTTTGTTCTCTCAAGTAAAAATTTTCAAGGAAAAATATAAGACATGAATCCTGTTCATTAACATAATATGAAGCATCAGGATGTTTTTATTTTTTTAACCAAATTATGAAAATCACTACATCTCGTCACAAATAAGTCTAAACTGCTGACTTTGAATACGGACCTTTAAAATTCTAATCCAAATTTAACATTTGCCAAACAACAGTGTAAAATATTTTATCAGTATCCTGAAAAATATTAAAATATTCATGGTATTCTTAAAAGTTTGTATTACTTAAACTGGAAGTCTAAGGCACTTAAATTTAATGATGGAGAAATTAAAAGTCTTGGATTTGTAGAAGTCAGGATATTTTAGCAAAATGTCCAGTCAACCAAGGCTCAAAGTTTAGCTGATATGATAAAAGGACCTGAAGGCACTGCTTACTGTTGTAAGCCCCTGCTGTGAATATAGTGAATATAAGCAATCCTAAAAGAAAATCAAAGAGAAAAAGCACAATCGGACTTTTATAAACCTTACATTTTTGATAGAATCATTAGCAACATCCTGAAATAATAATTTTGGGCTTTTTCATATATATCTCATGCTTTTTGAAAAACTGTTGATTATGACAGTGTACTGCTACTGAGTTTGAAGGAACCGTCCCACTGTGTTAAAGATATAAAATGTTATGTGTTGAAGACAAGCAACTCAGTAATTCTGAAATAACTTTGTGCCAGAGCTTAAACTAAGGAAATGACAATACTAGTGTATAAAAGACAGGGATTGAAGATCCCTTCGTGTTTAATGTCCTGCATTTGAGTCATCAGTTGATGGTCACTTTCTGTGACAATGAGAAGGACTTTTTTGTTCTCACTTTAAATTCCCTGCTATATTTGAAGAGCTTCTTGATCCACGAGTCAGGTATGCATCAGGTAGTGTACATGCCAAAAACAATGAGTCCAGCACACATCTGCCAAGACAATAAATATGTATGTTTTGTGTGCTTTTTTGGGGGTACACAAGTAGTTATAACAATTTTAGAGCTGTTACGCTGATCTCTGTTTGCATAAAACTTCTTCCAATTTTAATTTGGTTCATCCAGTAAGGAAGGACTATGGTGGATCCTATCGGTTTTTGAACTGTTTAAGAAAACCTTAAGGAAATTTTTCGTAATTGTGATATATTTTGATTATTTATCATCTGTCATCAATATATATTCTTACATGAAATTATATTTGTGAAGTTATTGGGATAAGCCAGAGCTAAAGTGCCAGAGACCACAGCTACAGGAACCTCTTGATGGCACAGCCCAAAAAAGCACTGACTAATTCAGGACTTTACCAGAGTAATGTTATGTCCTTTAAAAAATAAAATAGTAATTAGAATAATAAAATCTTGCATTTTAGATTTTGCAGATTCTTTGCAAGCCTGATTATCTTCCAGAACAGGGTCAGTATTTTTTCCTAGTATAGGAACGAGAACACAAGCAAAAGAATCTAGCCAGTGAAGCTGGGTGTCAGTATCTGAGAATTTGTGTAGTGTCCATATTTCTTTCTCCTCTTATTGATTACTATGGCTTCAGATGTTCTAGAGCTCCCAAGTTTTATATTAAGATCCAGCTGATAATCAGAATCACAGTGAATCTAGATTTGGACTACCCTGAACTTGGAAAATTTCTTTTTATAGAATGCTAGACTTCTGGTCTGTCCTACCACACCCCAAAAGGTTAGAACATGTATTGCAGTTCCCAATTGATTGAGAGATAAAAGTGAAGGTGTAGTTTAAAAAAACCCCAAGGAAACAAAACAGCATTACAAATTTTGTCTTTCTCTTTGTGTTTATAAATATTATCCAATAGGCTTCTGATCTGTTTAAATAAGATCTCTGTGAGCTATGGAATCTGCAGTAGGAGGAGTTTTTGGTTCAGTCTTGGGAGCAGCATCTCTTTCTACAGCACAGTCGAACTCTTCTTGCTGTTCATCATTTTCACAGAGCTATTTGCAATATTGAATGCTCTGTAAATACTAAAAATCAGTAGTACTCAGCTGAAGGGTTCTGAATAGATGTGTGAAAGTTGATTAAGAAGCACTTCCTGATGTCTTCTGTTGTACCTCATTGAGCTGTTTGGAAGCAATAGGTCTAACTGCATGTGCAGGAAAACTCATTAAAAATGGTGAAATTTTTAGAATGTGTTTTTCCTATGCTTTTCCTGTACAACGAATGGTCTATTTGGATTTCTTTTCAGGGGGCAATATACCTTTTTATCTATTATTTTTTGTTCAAAATTTATTTTTTCTGTGCATAATTTAGATACATAATCTATTAACAGACAATTTTGAGATGATGTAATCATTTGGCCTTAACCTGAAAGGTATTGATGATGACATGTTAAAGAAATTTTAAAAGTTTAAAAAGAACTTCAGTCGGTAAAGTCAATTTCAGTCAGACTGGTTCACTTTTATAGACTTTAATTATCAGTTTGGAATTTGTAATATTGCCTGAGTTTCAGATGGGTGAGAATTAGCACTGTACTGAGGGAGCCTAGACAAAAGGACATTTGTTGCGTCACAGAAACTTATTAAATGCAGTGCTAATTCAACAGACGAATTCCTGCAAACAGGTGCACAATCTGAATTAATTTTTACACTCTCCCACTCTCTTACACTCTGGGGACTTTAATAGTTCATATTGACAGGCACAGCGCATTGCTAATTTCATTCACAAGCTTTTAAAATTTCAATACATTTCAACATGTGAACCTATTAGATTTTTTTAAAGTGTAAGTATCATCAGGGCATTCTAAAACTAAAAATGGTTTTTTCTCACACTGGGATTTCAAACCAGCCATCTAGCCAGAAGCGTGGTGTTTTTATGAATGAAATTCATTTTAAAAGCTTCCCATACAGATTTTTTTTTAATGTTTTTGTACATTGAACAGCCAGTTACCAGGAAGGATTTTCTCTAAGTGTCTTGGTAACTAGAGGGGCCTGGGTGAGAAGTGATGTGCCTGAGAAGAAAGCACAAATAGATTTTTATTTAACTGAACCAGAGAAGTAAGAGTGGTAGGGGAATTTTTCATCCATGGAACATAGATCAGAATTTATTGCCTTTACTAAAACACTGAAGGCCAGTGTGACAGAAATAACTACCAGAGATTATGTTTATTAATTAATCCCAGTCTTTGACAATAGACCAGTAAGTCTTTGAACATGAAAACAGTTTGATTTTATTTTTAGTCTGGGAGGTTTTGGTTGCATAAAACTGCAAAGTGGCTGCATTTCTTTACCAATTTCCTGAATATTAGTATTCTGTACTTTATTATAGGACCTGCAATGCTCTTTGTGAGTGTTGAACTGAGGCATGTAAGGTTGTATTATACTTACAGAATATATCTGGGCTTTAATTAATTTTTCTTCAGTATGTGATAAATTATTCATAGTAATAAATTAATGTCACAGTTAATTAATGTCACAGTCATAGAAGATTATTGTAGGAAGAAACTGCACTCAACAGCCATGGCAGGATAAGAACCTCCCAAAGACCTGTTAGTGTCCTAGTCATGCTAATAGCCTCAGTGTCATTGTTCTTTTATTTCTCTCTTCAGCATTGCAATTGCAAAATATCAGTGTTCATGATCAGACCAATGAAAATCTGCCCAGATATCAGCATACTATGTCCATTTACATTTTTACAAAGCCTTTTAAAGTTGAATTCAGATTCACAGAATTGTTTGGGTTGGAAGGGACCTTTAAAGACCATCCAGTTCCAACTACCCTGCCATGGACAGGGGCACCTTCCACTAGACCAAGTTGCTCAAAGCCTTGTCCAGCCTGGCCTTGAACATTTGCAGGAATGGGGAATCTACAGCTTCTCTGAGAAACCTGTTCCAGTGCCTCACAAAGGGAAGAATTTCTTCTAACCTCTAATCTAATTCATTCAATAGTTCTGAGCATTCTACTAGTGTTTGTAGTTGTTACTTGACCTTTAAAGAAAGTTGTGTTTATTTTGCCTAGCACAACATTCCTTTATGTTATGCACTAAGAGACAGTTTTCATCACACACAACTGGCACTCAATGGCTGTTCTAAGGGTTCCATTTCCAAAGAATCTATTTATAGGGATGCAAAGAAATATGGAAACAGATACCATGCCAGTTAGTACAAGCTTGGTGTCAGTTTCTTGGGATACCTTATGTTCTGATTTTTAGTTCTCCTTTTAATTGAGGTCTCTCAATTAAAGGAGAAAGGTCTCTCAAAATGAGCTTTGCGACTTCTACAATGAGAGTATACGTTCTTTTTATGATTCATAGTAAATATAGAAGAAATTATATTAAGTAGCTAGTGTAACTTTTTCTGAGAGGAGAAGCCTGGCTCCTGCAGGCTACATCTATTTACTCGGTTTTGTGAGGCAGATTCAAGCCACGAATTCCCATGCAGTCATTTGTTGGGAGAAGTCAATCCTGTTGCCACTTTCATTCTTGAAGGATTCAGACTGTAGGGATTGGAAGTAGCCACAGCTACAATGTGGTCTCTTCAGTGAATTTAGAAGCTATTAGCTTTGGAGATCAGAGGAGGAAGGTAGTTAGGAAAATCAATTATGCAGAAACATATATTAGGTACGTAGCATACATGATCACAGCTTTGTTAATAATGATTGAATTTTAAAATCTCATTATTTTCCTCTGTCTTTGCTGAACACTGAGATTGCTTTTGTGTTTGTGATACGCTTTGTGAACACTTCGGCTTTTTGACATAAGTAAAATCTTACCTTTAAAATTCGCAAGAATTCTACTAATAAATTCTTCTGTGCAAGCATATTATGGATAATGATATCTCTATTAATTTTTTTCAATCACCCATGCAAATTTGAATTTGACAACTAGTTTCAGAAGTACAGTGTTCCCTTCTTTTACTTCACTATGTAGAATATCAGTTACTTGATTATGAGCTGTGTTTACTTCAAACTCTTTGCTTCATTATGTTTTAGCTTAGCACTGACATGAAATTAGGGCATTCTAGTACATACATACCAATTGTATTGCCTCTTGTTTAGAAAAATAATTGTCCAGTTATGTGCTAGCATTATTTATTCAATTTGTCTTTACCAGACTCCTGTGGTCACTTACATAATAGATTTCAAATTTACTCGGGTTTCACAGATCTTACAGGATTCTTGCTCTTTAGTCCCTCTGATCCATCAAATTTGGCTCCTTCAGCTTTTTGTTCTGTACCCATGTAATGAAAGTTCAAGCCTAAGATACATTAAATATTGATATATTAAAATTCCTATCAAAATTTTGGTCTCTACAAAAACTTGTTTGACTCATAAGAATTTTGGGGAAAGGAAGAGGGAGTTTTGTGCATCTAATAAAAAATATTTAATCTGGAGATTTTAGGTCTGACAAACCTCGACATATTCTTCTGTGTGGACATATGAAAACACAACAGTATCAGCTGCATTTTCTGAATTTCTCAAGGTATTTTTGTGAACATTTGAAGAAACATAGGTGTAGTGTTCAACAATTGCTGTTCCCAAACAAGGATACCTCTTTTAAACTTCAAGTAATTCATTGAAAGATAGATATTACCTGGTAGACATTATCTTCAGTTACCTCTGCCTGTGAAGAAATGCAGTTATCTGGAAGGCTACAGGTAAAATTGTGTCCATGGTACATTAATTTTTTCCTTAAAAGCGTAACACAACCACAAATACCAAACTGACAGTGATTACACTGAGCTGTAAGGTGAGACTTATCTATCCTATCTTTTCTTTCTTTACCTTGATTTCAGACATTATTTTTTAGTTTAAATTTGCGATGCTTTTGGAGAAGGAATTTCTCTAAAAGATTCTAGGGAAAAACCCCAACGCTTAACCACAAACCATCTTTAATAGGGTTTATGTTCAGAGATGTGAATGCAGAACATAAAGATATATTACAAAGAAGGAAGCTCACTACTCAAGGTTCAGTTTTGACTATGCTTTCCTTTAAAGTCATCTTGTATGAGTGGATGTCAAGACACAGAAGTATTAATTTATTAACATAAATCTTTTTAAATGTATGACAGGTGCTTTTCCAGCATCAGCGCTCTATGCGCGGAAGGACTTGCTTCAGAGACCTGTGCATGTTGCCACTAAAACTTTTCAAGGCCTGAGAATATTTGTAAATGATGAGCTCCACGAACTCTTCATAGGACTGAAGACAGCTGAAAAGTTTCTAAAACCTGGAGGTCGCCTTGTAGCCCTCTCCTTTCATTCGCTGGAAGATCGTATTATCAAACGTTTTCTTCATGGAATTGACATGACAGAGAAGTACAATCTTGGCTCAAAGCAGAAGATAAGACAGGCTCTGAAAAATTCCTCCAAAGGAGAAGATGCACGAGAATCTCCCTCTGGAAAATCCAACTCAAAGTGGATTTTTATACAGAAAAAAGTTCTCACACCCCAGGCCAAGGATATTCAAACAAACCCAAGAGGAAGGTCAGCCAAGCTAAGAGCTGCTATTAAACTCTAAACCAAAATATATGATTACATGATTGTATAATAGCCTTAAAATCTATTTTTCCAGAATGCTAACTGGACAGATATTTTCAAACTGAAAAAATAAAATTAAGGCTGTTAGGAAACATTTTTTTCTTACCTTTGTGTTTATTTTTCATTAGGAAGTAGTATAAAGCATGAAAATGCAAAATGAATGCATATAAGTGGGTGTCACTAATTATACAAAAAAGACATCTTTTTTTAAAAGAGCATCAAACACCAAGTTTATAAAAATTGCAGGTTTGATGTATTTGTAGTATTCCCTTTAGATCAATTTCAAAATCCTGACATTAACAGTCTAAATTCAGTAGCTAATTGAGACATATTTTTGTGGGGGTGGATTTCACACATCTAATTCAGATGTCTGGCTTAGTCTAGAGTAAGTTTAAACTAACCTAAGAATTCTTGATGTATATGTCTCTGTATCCCAGCTAACTTGTTGCATGAATGCCTATGGGACAAGAGCTAACTCTTAAATAAGGTGACATCAGTATGCCATGTTCTATCCAGGAATTTGTAAATGGACTCTTACCTTTTTTAAAATAAATATTTACATCTGAGTGATCACCTGATTGTTTAATGAGTAATAATTGTAAATAATAAATGTGTCTTGGGGGAAAAAAGGGTTCTTAAAAAACCACTGTTGGCATTTGGAAACGACAGTAAAGCAGTCAGATTTCTACTTGATCATCTGAATTTCTTCCTACTGTGCACAGGTCCACTACAACTTTTAGGTGTTGATGGAATTATAGTTAACCCATCAAAAAAGCAGTATTGTGGGTCTTATGAAGTAGTCTCCTTTGCTGGTGATCTTTTATTAAGAGGTAAGTATTTAATTATTTTAGGAAAGGCACACTCTTAACACCAGCTTTCTGTTTGGGTGCTGTACTAGGTTGTAGAACATTTAACATAATTACTTTTTTAGTTACTATGAATTAAATTTAGTTTTGAGTTTATATTTTATCTTAAAAGACCACTGTTTTTCTCATTTTATATGCTACAAATGAATGGAAAATAGTATGAGTTTCAACTTCCTTGACCTTTGACTCATCTCTTCAGGAAAAAGTCTTCATTTTGATAATCAAATTGGTACCAGGATTTCATTTGTGATGTCTGAAACTTGGTTGGTAGAATAAAAAAATACAATTTCTGACTCAGATAAATGACTACTATACTGGCTTCTAAACAACTGACTGGATCATTCTGAACTTGATTTTCATCAGGCATCCTCTTTGTGTTGATGGAAATGATTACTTCGTGGTAGTTTTATGGGTCATATTGACACAAGTTGATATTTAGGTTCACTGTCTAATATACAATATCTGGAAATATCTGGATATTGTTTAATTTCTTGGTAAAAGTAAGTAATATAATGTATTCTTTGGTATAGATGATAACATCTATCACTAATCTGAAATAACAGTTAAATGATGATGGGCATTTCATTCTTTTCTGAAATTTCAATATTTTCCCACTAGCTTCATTATACATGCTGCTTAAATAAAACATTCCACTTCAAATAATATTACTTACTCTTGTCATCTTTGAGACAACAGACTGTACCCTAAATAGACATTTTTTTGTGCAAACATTAAATATAAATAGCTAAGGTTATTTTTAGCTGAGATTTCATACTGAAATGTATTTCAATTGTAGATTTGAAGAATTGTGCCTCCAGCATAGGCTTAAAAGAGTTGTAGTGCCATGCTGTGCTTGTTGAGGACACACTTCAGGAAAAGACCATCCAGTAATAGCAGAATTAGTACCTTGGAAATTATATGAAAGCATTAAAATTCCTTATGATTAAAACAGTGTTTAAAATCCACACTTCTCATACCTAAATTGAAAGGCACAGTTACTTAGGATAACTGAACTACTGTATACAAGGTTGTGTAAGTACACTCTCTCTTTTAGGAAAAGAGGCTTTTATTTGCCTTTATTTGCCTTTATTTGCCTTTATTTGCCTTTATTTGCCTTTATTTGCCTTTATTTGCCTTTATTTGCTTTTATTTGCCTTTAGGTTGGAGTTGCACAGCAATGACAGTATATAATTTGTTGAGTTTTTCCCTGTAGAGGGTCTGTTTCTCTCCTCTCAGCATCTCCTCACTTCCAGCTTTAAACCTACCATATGGATATTCCTAGAATTTTAACCTCTGCTTGCCTGAAGAAAACGCCTTCTGGTTTCCCAGAAGAACCTCTGGTTATATTTGGTTAAAGTCTTCCTGTATCTTTAAGCACTTCACTTAATTTCATTTTGTAAAAAATGGGGACTTTCTCACAGATATGCAGTGATAGGACAAAGGGAAACGGTTTTAACTAAAAGAGGAGTGATTTAAACTAGATGTTAGAAAGGAATTCTTTACTCAGAAGGCGGTGAGGCTCTAGAACAGGTTGCCCAGAAGAGCTGTGGCTGTGCCATCCCTGGAGTGTCCAAGGCCAGGCTGGATGGGACTCTGAGCAGCCTGGTCTGGTGGAAGGTGTCCCTGCCCATGGCAGGGAAGAGATGATCTTTAAGGTCCCTTCCAACCCAAACCATTCTGTGACTGTGTGACTTAGTGACATGAGATTATGTAAAGGGTGTTAGGCATTTATCTTTTTAGAACTCATGTCTGCAGAGCACACCTTAAAATTTTCTAATGTGGTATATGTGGCATGTTCCTAAAATTAACTGGGTTTTGCCACAATTGAAGATTATATTTAAGAAGGAGACCATCTCTGGTGGAAAACGTCTTGCTGAAAACCAAGCCATGATGTCAAGGTACAAGTTATGGATCATTTCTAGAAACTTCCATTCAACCTAAGCAATGTACATTTTAATACAGCCAAATGCAAGATTATCTATCAAGAAAGAAAAAAGATTGTAGACTGTGTTTGCAGGGAATATGACAAGAATATGGTCCTGTACACAATGGAAAAAATTGCAACATCCAATATGTGGAATTATTGTATAGAACATCATGTGGTAGTTCTGGAGAGACAGTGGTGCCATACAATATGTGCATGCAGACCATGTTGCTGAAGAGTGTATCTTTTCATGTTAGCACTTTAGAAAAGTTGGAAAAATTAAAAAGGATAAAACCCAGCTATAAGACTATTCATATGCATTGCAAACATGCAAATTCTATTGAATTTACTAGACAGTAGGATTTAATTAGTTAATCCAAGTTATTGTAGATGTTGGTATGCCATCAGAAGTACCTACCTGGTAAAGAAATTTGCATAGAATAATTATTTGAAAAGTAGACACACTTATCCTGTGACTACGATATTTATAATAAAAAATCTGTATGTTTAAAACATAATTTAACAGTATAAACACAATTGTCTGCATTTACAGCCTGTGAGGGCCTACTGACAATTACTACTTCCCTACTGCTTCCTAAAGAAAAAGAATCAGTTTCATTGTTTCATAATGCAAGTAATATAAGCAATTAATATCTCTTCACTTCTGGTTGTTTGGGGTTTCTTTAGCTTTCACAGTTGAGTATTTTATCAGTAGTCTTTTACAGTCACATCTGCCAAGATTAGCACTTGACTTGAAAAAAAATCCCAGTCTGAAACAAGAGTTTCTGTAAAGATGTATGGAGGTATTTGATAGATGGCAGCTGGAAGGGAAGGATTCCTAATGGATTACGAATTGGAAAATGCTGACTTTAATGAACACTATTAGCAAGTGCCTCTTCCAGGAGCAAGTGTTGTATCAGATGTTTTGCATTCTGCTTTCTAGAGTAGCATTTCTATGATTATTAATGATTCATATAATTGCTCTAAGATTACTTTTTGTACTGGGGAAGACATGGAATTAATTGGCGAGTTTATGCTCCTAAACATTGTAACAGCAGTGAGAAGAGCTATGCCCTCAGGAAAGGTGATGTGCAGGGGTGGGAGGATCACAATAAGAAGTCTTAGACACAGATTGTTGGTGATTTGATTAATTTAAATTTTAAAATAACTTAGTTTTGTAAATAATCAGTCGTGACTCACTGTTTTTAGTATCACTGTGCAAAAGTACTGGTGAAAAATGAGACAAATTGGAATAAACAGAGAAGTAATAAACTCATAAGTCGGTTTTTTGCTGTGCATCTTACTTAACATCTTTACCTCTAGCAACAGTAAGAAAGGGGCTCAGACCTGGTTTTCTTGTGCTCTTCTCAAGAAAGAACTCTTCAGTAGGTTTAGTACCATTTACACCAGGATTTTGAAGACCATTCACTGGAGTATGGGAGTCAGTCTTTATATCCATACATTTACTTTTTCATAAAGCACTTGCTTAAAACTTATCTGTAAGTTAAAATAATATGAAATTAAATTTATAAGTCTTTCAGAAATATAATCAAATGCAGAGGCCCTCTTACACTGGAGTTATACGGCAATTAAAGCAGGATTTTGTGGATTAATTAAGACTTCATTGCTACAAGTGAATCTTGCTAATAATTTAAATGCATGTAGAACAGCTTTTTCCCTTCCCCTCACCCAGCCCCTGTAGAAGATAGAACAGAAAAATATGTTTAATTTAAAAGAAATAGGCAATAAAGTTGAAAAGTTTAAAAAAAATTTCTTTATGAGGTTGATATCCAATTTTAACAAAATTTCATATATGCAGTATTCTATTACTTTTTCTGTTCATTGCTTAATTTTGCCTGTTTGGTGATAAACAGCAGCAGTGAGAGAGCTCAATGTCTGTACATGGATGTAGAGAAAGGTTTCTCATGCATGAGAGGTAACAGTGGGAAGGTGCCTATGCTTCTAAATAGGATCTGTGTATTTTTCCTTCTGTTTCCTTTGCAGTTAGAATTGTGTTTTCCTTTCTGGATCCTCTTTAAGCCTATTTCAGGTGAATGAGAGGGAAGAGCTTTTCTTTATTTGGTGAAATGTAAAACCTGTCCTTAGAAGTTTATTGAAATTAATACTATGTAATACTTTTCTACTTGACATATTTCACTGATGACATGCCATGTTTTTCAGTATTGCTATTACATCACTAAATCAGGAAAAGGGGCAAACATTTGTTCATGGGAAATCAAAGCTAAAAAACTAGAGCAAGTCATCAGTCGTCTAAATTCCTTACTGACATAGCTATATTTATAAGAACTAAAAATTCCTTCATTGTACCTTGATCTTTAGGCAAATCGTATTCTTCCTGTTGCTTTTACAAGTTTAATTTTATTGGTTGTAATGGTGAAAAACAAGCTGGAGGGTTTTTTAAAATTTGTTTTTATGGTTGCAAGTTTAAACTTGACAGCTTGTGTATAGATGTCTTTTTAAAGAAGAAAACTGGAGATACAGCTCCCTCTGTCTGTCCTGGGAGTACCTCTGCTCTGGTGTCTTTTGAGAGCACCTGCAAATTATCATAGGAAGAACATCTTTATTGTCAACATGAAGATGCAAGATAAAAACATGGGGATAACTCCTTTTACAGGTCAGTAGTTGTTTTAAGTTATGTTAACTGGAATTTTAAAAGAACAAAGGTCATGTTCTTATCTAAAAATACTTCAATGAAGATACCTAATTCAAAACATAGAAAAACAAACTTGTGCAGTTTCTCAAAATTTATAATTAGATTATTGTTAGAATGAAATATATATGTATAAAAATTCTATCTATTCTTTACTTCCCATACAATTTTTGCAGACATAACAGTGGCAAATACACTTCATGCTTTCGACCATTCATTTAAAAAATATGCCTAAACAGTGAAACATTAGTGAATATGACAGAAACTGGAATGAAAATAAATGACACTATATAAATCACATCTTAAAATTTATACATGCTGGAATACCTAAATAAAAACTTAGGTTTTAGTTACTCCATTGTCATCTCTTCAGTTCCAGTCTGTGGATGTGATTCTGGCAAAGAAAATGTAGTCTGTCTGTGGTTTATATTTGTACTGAAGAATAGGTTTCTGCTAGAGTTACAATGTTATTAGAACTTTATATTAGCTGTAATTATACTAATAATATTAGCATAGCAACATAGCATAAACAAGGTTATACCACATTTTAGTAACTGTAAAAAAAACTTGAAGCATCGTGATAACTTCTACACTGAAATGTGTGGAAGCTTAGTAATCAGTCACCAACCATTCAGGCTAGAAAAGCTTATTTTTTAATTTGAACAGTATTTTAAGCCCATCCTTCCACATCTTTCTTGTAAATTGTATATATACTTTTTTTTAATCAAGTAGTTTCACACGGAAGAACATCTCTTGTAGACTTTGCTAAGAACTGAAATCAGAAGTATTGACAGTCTTGGCTGATAAGTATCTGAAAACGGAGATACCATAAAAATTGTTTCATAATATAGTGCAAAAGTTACATTCTCAAGAACAATGACAGATGAATGCCTGTTAATACATGCACAGTCTGCGAGCCTAATCCTGCAGCCTTTACTTGTGGGTCTAGCTTTGTTATGGAATGATGGAATTGCTAAGGTTGGAAGAGACCTTTCAGGTCATCGAGTTCAGCCGTTAACCCCGCACTGCCAAGTCCATCAGTAAACCATGTCCCCAAGTGCCACAGCAGACATGACACGTCCTTAAATACCTGGATGGTGACTCAACCACCTCCTTGGGCAGCCTGTTCCAGTGCTTGACAATATCTATGCCTTATTTCTAAAGTGTCCCATTTTTCATAGTTGTGATGGAAATGAAAATTGAGATCTTGGTAAGTGATGAGAGCTGGCAGAGCAGAGGTTAAGGTTAGTAGGCTGATTGTGGGCTTCTTTGGAAGCAGAAGGGACTTGAAACTCTGCAAAACAAGGTCCACTGAGTATGGGGCAGTGCAGGCTGACTGCCAGTCTGCATAGTGGCTGAATATGATAATGCTGAATTAAAACAGTTCTTGATGTGGAGACAGGTTCACTGGTACATGGTATACTGCATTCCAGAATGGCTTGGTAATGGTGACAGTGGGATTTAGAAAACTAAAGTTAGGAAAATTATAATAAAAAAATCCTTGAAATTGAACCTTGTATATTTCTTTTAACTGCCTCTCTTTGGGAGGGCAGGAGGATGACAGAAAAATTATTTGAGACGAAAGGATATTTAGTCTCTAATGTTTCTGCACCTATTACAGATAGAAGAAGTTTCCAATGTTGTAAAAAACCTGGGCTCTATACCTAAACAGCACACATCCTGTAGTTATCACTGTTATTCAGGCTATTAAAAACTAACAGGTGATGTGAAATTATAAAATAGTAGATTAATTAAATGAGCTTGGCAAATGCCTTGCCATGTATTTGTAGTGCACTTAATAGTATTCTAAAACAAAGATAATTAAGGGATGACTCGGGATTTGTCACACTAGCCTTTACACCAGGACCCTGCCAATTTTTCATGTATTCATCTTAAGTAAACACAGCAGCACTGGGCTGCATCCTGCACACCTGGGCAGGAGCACTGCTGTAGCCAATAGTGTGATGTCTGGCAGGGAGATTAAAATCTCAGCCTCCCCTTGGAGTGTTCCAATAACTTACTTTTTAGAGCACTGACTTTAACACTTTATTAATAGTTCTCTAGTTACTTGGAAAAGAACGTATCGCAAGCTCAGCGTAGGGGGTATTTTCTGGTTGCTGTTTGGACTTGGTAACTTTTGTTCCTCCAGGCAACTGGCTATTGTTCTTTTAAAATTAAGTGAAACAGCAGCAGTAGAAAACATTTGTCTCTGAGACAAAAACAATTAATAAATCTAATTGCAGTGACCATTAGATCCTGTTGTTTACCAAATGGAGCACAGCCCTCCATAAATACCACATTTCCCAATAGTTCAGTAATTCAGCAGCATATTTAAAATACTCTTTCACAGTTTATATACTCCCATAGTTATAGTTGTCAAATATTTTACTTGACCTAGTCAAGTTTTAGCTGTTTTCAGGATTCTGTTTCATTTGAGCCCTCTTTGTATGGAAAAAAATGTTACAAAGTAGTTGGTTTTCAAGAGAAAATGCAATTCATTCTTTTTTTCAAATACAGTCTTGAGCAAAGAAAACATTGCACTTTCTTTTTTTAGTTTTTTTTTTAAGTTTTTAAGTTTGATGAGTAAATAAAGATCTAAGAATTTCTGCCATAGCTTCTCCTTTGAAGTAATTAATTATTTGTATTAGGAATAAAGAATTAATACTGTCTACTAAATAGAACTACTGACTATCATTCATGTTCCCTCTTACACAGGGTGCCACCTGAACTGGCATTACTCCCAGGCACTTCCTATAGCCTACAGAATATCAGGCATTCCTCAGCATGAATTCACAGTTTGTTCCTCTTAATTTAATAGTGAGGCTGTATGGTAACTGTGCTTAACTTAGGTTTTCTTTTCTCTAAGCAAAACCCTCACTTGTAATTCTGCTTATTCTTGCATATAAAATTATGAGATGTTTCTGTGTTCAAGTCACTGCATCAGATTCAGTGCTGACAACACTCGTTACCTTTGTTATTAATGATGCTCCAAGTTTTCCCATGGGCATGTGAATATCAATTTTCCTGAAACATTAAAGTTGAATTCCAGCCTTCATGGCAGGAGAGAAAACCATGCAAATTGAAGTCCCTTGTCTTTCCCATAACTATGTATGATAGTAAAATATAATCTTTCTGTATTTCCCCTTTCCATTTCCCCCCATTCTGTTTCCCTCCTTTAAGTTTCACTTTATTCCTTTCTACCCTCACTCCCCTCAGGATAGCCATGTCATTTTGGCCCCTTGCTTCTGATTTTTAAAAACTTCAGTTCTTTCCATCCTCCCCTGCCCTGTTTGCCACTCGAGAAGGTTTGAATTGGAAGAAAAAAGGCTTGTTGCTACATCCTGCTTATGTGTGATTTATCAGCTAATCAGATCATATTCAACACACACACTTTTGCTCTCTGAAGCATAAAAGCCTCTCTTAAACCTGAACCTTTACAAATGCATCCTTAAAAGTATTTCTTACATCCTAGTGAGGTGATAGATGGTTGAATTTAAACTGTTGTGTGAAAATATTTATAAATACAGCTTTGTAATCACAGTTTTTTTTCCCAATGAGCAATTTCCTTAGTGTTGAATGCCAGGTCAGTACGTTTCCAGAGGAGATTCCCGAGGCACTTTGCCAGAACGAGACTGACAGAGCTTTGGGGGACTGGAGATTTGGGGTCTGTAGTTTACTAGCTTCTCATCCTGTCCCTAAAGCAATCCTGCATGACAAAGCAGGAAAATGTTTGAGTGTGGCTGGGTCTGGCTGTCAGCTGCAGCCTGCAAGGATTGTTCAGTGATATTAAGAGCTGGAGAATACCTCTAGCTGTTCGTGGCATAATTGGTGATTGTGCAATTTAAAGTTGCCTTGGGTAACGATAAAGATTGAGGGTTATTACTGGGTAAGGAGAATCATTTCATCATTCTCAAAAACAGTAATGCACAAGACTTTTCTTGGGCTGGTTAAATTGGAGAGGTATATCTTCCGCAATGGAGAGAAGTATTTAATTTGAAATATAGTTCTTTGGGAATATCTCTTCCAGTGATTAAAGTTGAGATATAATTCAAATTGCCTGAGTCATGCTTCCATTTTTTTCCCAAAATTATGCTGCTCTGGTGGGCAGTTAGCAATTATATGGGATCTGTCCCTGTGTTAAATCCAGCAGCTTGAAATGCTCTAAGTCTTTAAAGTGTTTTTGGGAGAAAAGTTGAGAAATGTTAGAATGTGTGACAAGTATCCA
Source organism: Promerops cafer (assembly GCA_013398275.1). Classification (NCBI taxonomy): domain Eukaryota; kingdom Metazoa; phylum Chordata; class Aves; order Passeriformes; family Nectariniidae; genus Promerops; species Promerops cafer. The sequence goes on from VZSE01007467.1 coordinate 1,299,473, forward strand.
GTTGGCTTTAATAATTACTATTAGCTCTATTTGCATTCACTGCAGCCAGTGCTTCCTTTCCAAAATCCAAGGAGAAGGGGGTTGTAGCCCACTGCATGCCCTGACAGCTTTTCGTGGCAGAAAGGGGCAATGGCATAAAATAACATTTTCCTTATTGCAGCAAAATGCAGAGGTAAAGTTTAGGCAGGCCTGAAGGGTTTTGAGATGCCTGAATATGCCATGAAAAGCTATGATTTCACTTAAAATAATGATCTTAGATACGCACAATCTGTAATTACTTGGTGTGAATTTGTTTTAATAACTCATATGGTAAAAACTGTGCAGATGAATGTTACTCCTGGAAATGAAAGCAATTTAGTTAAAGCAGAGCTATTAATTCTGGTTCAACAAAAATTTATTATCTAGGCAGAGCCTGTGTTGCAGTTGGGGCAAAGAAACCACGTCTCTCACACAACCTTTTTTCCTGAACAGCCTAAGCTGAGTGTAGCAGCTTGGGTTTCTATCAGTGATATCCTACTTAATAGCTCCTCAGCTGACTTGCAAGTATGTCACCTGTCATTAAATGCCAATTCATGTTTTGCCTTCAACTGTTTTCTTTGCAATATCTGCAATTATCTTTTTATAGAAATTACAGCAACTATCCTTCTATTTAGAATTATTTAAAGTATTATGTGATGAGCAGCAGAGGAGCACATCACATTATAATAAATCAGAAAGAGATTGATGAGTGCAGTTTTGGCAAATACAGTAGTTTGGGCTCTGGTCCAATAGTGGGTTGTTTTGGACCAAGAAGGTTAAAGACTGCTAGAACCCTGTAGTCTTTCATGTGAAATGGCAATGTAGCCCATCTCAAGCAGCATGTCAGCAACTATTTTTCATCTCTTCTGAGTTTAATCTACTGGAGGATTGGTCATCTGTGACAGATGTCTGTAAATAGAAAACCCTCCTGATCTAGGGTTCATTTTATGCAGATATTAGCTGGCAAAGATGTTAGTTCTCCTCCATACTGAATGTAAAACATTGGTTTTTTTCTATCTAGAGAGAGAAAAGATGAAAGTTAAGGGGGTTTTGGAGCATTTTTGAATAGCAGAGGCTAGGGAGGCTAGGATAGGCTGGGGGCGTGTGCTTTCCTTATTACCCTTGCTTCTTTCCTCTCATCTACACTCATCAATAAATAAATAAGTTAATTAAAAAGCTGTTTCTAAGAGACAAAGTACAGATCCTTAAGGTGTATCAATGTCTCAGTAAAAAGATTAACCACTGGCCTGAAGAAATACACACAGAGTTATGGATGGATGAAAGCCCTCTGCTTTGCTGCTTTTTATTGTTACAATGAGCTGCACAAGTTGCAATAATAATTGAAGGGTATATCTCTCTGACAGAAGCTGTTAAACCAGTTGGGCCCATGGCAAGGCCTGTCATGCAGAAAACATAAGATGAAAATCCTATTTGCAAAAACATCCAAATATTCATATATATACTTAATAATAATCCAGATATTGTGGAAATGTTCCAGATCAGCAGGATGTGTAGGAAAAAATATTCAGAATCTAATTAAATGCCCATGGGAGACTCTATCTGATGTTCAACCAGCAGTTTATGAAATGTGTGTCTGCATGGAGAAATAAGCATATTATTTAATATTTTAACAAATTATTTAATACATTTTGGCATGTTTTATTTTTATGACCTCTCTTTTCTGCATTACAGGCTGCCTGTGACTGTTTTGCTCACCCAGGTGTCCTCTCCTTCTCCTTGTCCATCACGACCTTTGCTGACCTAACTTTGTGTCCCTTGAGAACAAAACAAGATTCTACTAGAAGTGACCAGCTCTGCTGGCAAAATGCAAGTTGAACCCTGGTGAATGTTCTGCTCGTGGTTGTTCCTTATTTGCCTTATCTGCAGGGAATCAATTAAAAAAGTTCATTGGGATGAACACAGGTCTTTGAAAGGGACTTGTGAAAAAGTCCTCATCTCTATCTCTGCACAAATTAGTAACTGAGGTTAAATACTGATATCTCTAGGAGTATTAATATCATATTCAGTGGTGTTAACAGGTAAGTAGGTGCTGCTATTCAAGTACAGCCCAACACCGTGGGTGGCTTTAATATAGCTGGGTGCAGTAATTCATTCAATCCACAAAAATGCATTTTGTGAAGAGTAAATTGGAAAAGGAAAAATGTTTATTAACAAGCTTCACTTATCTGAGAATTAAAGATGCCCAAAAGCTTAAACTGTTAAAAAGTATTTTCAGAATAAGTGTTTTCATTGGTCATTCAAGTGGTCATTCAGGATGTTTAAGCCTATACAATGAATTAAAAATAGCTGTGGTGAACAGTTGTGGAGAAGTCCTCTCTATTGTTTCACAGGAGTCAACACATACTCATTAGCAGAAAAATTTAATTTTGCCTGCTTAGTTTTTAAAAAAAATAAATAAGCAGTAGCAATCACAGAAGGCAAAGAGTGGGTGATTGGTTCCTATTATTTTTCTTTTTAATATGAATGTGAGGCCTACAGCTTTGTGATTCAGTTTCATAATTTCCTCCCATTTAACCTAAGTGGCTGTTTTGGAAAAGATTCCTTTCCTTGAAATATAGTTCATGTCTGGGTTTAATATGTTCTTGCAGAAATTTATTATTGTTTTCTTTTATAGTCTTGGCAGAGTTTCAGTAATTATGTCTTTCTTTATTTAAACTTTTCCAGGTCTTAAAACTAACAGTGTTATCACCTGTTTCAGCAGTCAACTTTCTTTAAACTTTCAGGTATTCTTTTCTAAATGAATTAAATTTGTATTTAAAAATAGAGTTGTGGTACCTCTGCCTGTATAAACAAATTCTGGTCTTCCCATTAATAACAATCCATCTGCTGTAGATATTTCCAGAACACTGTAATGGGGCTCTTCCTCTTCTCACAGGGGAAGTGCAGTTGTCAGATTGAGGAAAAAATCTGTACAAAGGCCTTGCTAAAAGTGGTACTGATTATTCCACAGGGCTGAAGTTACCTGAAATGGCAAATCGAGTATTTTTAAATTCCCTCACCTTCCAGTCTTTGTTAGGGGTCTGAGGAAACTTCTGGTGCACTTTATCTCCTTAAGGTTTTAATAATTTCTGATGAGGAAAAAGGGTAAATAGCAGAAATATGTAGTGATCATAAATATAGATAGACTTACACATTTATATATCTATCTACAAATGGCATGCATATAGAGAACTAACTGACAACAAAGCTGTTATTAATATTGTTACAATAGATTTTCTGCTGCAAAATTGTTGTGGCACCAGCACAGTCTCAAAATGTTATCACAGCTCTACCTCCATCTTTATTAGCATGTTGCTTTGTCTATAAAATAAAACATTCACCACATTTCTAATAAAATTCTGGTTTATGTGTATATGAAACACCTTCTGTTGAGTAAGTATCACTTAGGCAATGAAGTGCAAACTCAAGTAACTTGTTTGAAATTATGCTAATTACCACTCTTAAGGTCTTTATTGATGCTGAAGTCTTTAGATGTAAACTGAGGGGATAAACACTTGTCTTACACAGAGCAGCTTTCACGTGGTTGTACCATTTAGTTGCTGCTTCCCAAGAGCCAGGGCATTTCTTCTCAAATTCTCCCTTTTCCCTACATAAATCCTATTTCTCTCTTCTCTTCATGTTACTGAAATAATGCAGCGCTTGTTGGAAACTGCTTTACTTTTAATGAGAATATTGCACCTCTTCAAAATGATGACCATTGGAAAATGCAAAATACTTTTAGTCAGAATGCTGAAGGAAATAGAGTTGCCAATGTATCTGAAAACAAGCATAGGGTTTTTTCAGATTTTAAGTAGAAGCAAAGAAAATTCTGCTCTTCCTTCTGTAAGAAATAAAGATATAGGAAAAATAAGTGGTGGAGGTTTTGGCCATTCCTCCATCTCTGTTTCATTTTTCTTTAAATTTCAGAGGAGCTCTGCAGGAATTTTGTATCAGATTTCCATTTTACAGAGATAGTTGTGACAATGTAAGGAGTGCTGCAATGGCAAATACCTTCTGAAGCCTGTGAATTTGTTTACCTCAAAAGTCTCACAGGAGAGGAGGATTCTGGAGGAATTCTACACTTTTTGTTTACCTGTGCACAAAGCTCAGGTATCTGTGCTGTTTTAAACAAACTAATTGTGTGTGTATCTAGGTATGCATACAGGCATATGTGTATACATATATACACCATAAAGAAATCTTTCATCATTTATTAGCATGGCCATCCTTAGGGTATTTGAGACAATAAGGCCTCTAATTTCAAGAGTAAGAAGCCAGACTAATGAAGGAAAGTTCCTATGTTAGTAGCTTGTAAGCCCTTAAATGTGAACAACAGTAATGGACTGCACTTGTTAATCCATTTATTGCAATATTGTCTTCTGTACCCATGTGACAGCTGAGAGATTGGCTCACAAATTACCATTGCAAAGAATTGTGATGATTGAATATAAATAATTGGGATGTGGAAAGAGAAAGATGGAAGAAAATCTGGGGTGGTTTGAAGGGAAAAAAATAGAATAAATAGATGTAAGGGTGAATTTTATGGAAAACTTTATGTCACTGCCCAGGTTTTTCCAAAGAAGATGTATAAGTGGTTTTCCTAATCAGACTTGATGAAGAAATGGCAACTATCATGCAAAGATTTGTTCTGTACTACAGGGGAATGAAATGAAAGAACACCATTTCTCCTTTTAGGTCACTAGATTATGTTGACTTCTGGTATTTATATTTGATACATCAGTAGCTGGAAATGGAAAATGTTGGTAGAGTCACCTACTTTTTCCAGCTCTGTTCTGTTGGGGTTTTCTTTTGACAACAGTAGTAACCACCATGCTCGTTTTCTTCCCAGAAAGCCAAGGAGTCTATGTTATGTTTCCTGTCTAGGTTAATTTTTAATTAAAAACAGCATGAGTCAATGACCGTGTTTCTACTGCAGTGTGGTGTGGCCATTGTTTGAAAGAGTTGTGTATGAACAGGGATGTGGAGAAAATAATGTAACTAATGCAACTAAAATGACAGAACTGAGATGGCAAATGTCATTACTAAACTCCAGATTCTTCATCTGTGATGTTTAAAAATCTTTTACCTTTGTGAGGTGATTTTTATGTAGTGCTAATTTTGTAGTCTATAGAGCATAGCAGAAGCCGCAGGGAGGCCCTATGGTTTTTTAATTTCTCTCCTGTAGTGCATAACTTACATTTACATGTGAGTGGTACTGCAGAGACGTCCTGGGCTGTAGCAAATTGCCAAAGTAAAGTTCCATGTTCTCCTCTCGAAAGACCCCACTTCTTTTGGACCTGCAGAGAGCTGTTTGTCTGTAATGCTGCTGCTGAAGAGCGTGCTGAGTCATAGAGCACAAATGTAGGCTTCGTCCTCCCATGGCTGTATCAATTATTCTTTCCTCCTGTATTTCTTAATGATACACCAACTCTTTCCACAAAGTGTGCATGACTCAGGGCTTCACCGTGCTGTTGCCCCTGAACTATTCTTCTCTTTCTGAATCACAGCTTGGAGGCTTGGAAAGGACTTGTCAGGGGCGATGTTTGAGAAGACCACATTGCACTGTTCTTGTAATATTGGGTTCAATTCTTGAAATGGCACTTTTGTTTAAGCACATTTGTTACTAATACATCGAAAACTTAATCTGGAAATGTTCAGGGGTTCAGCTTGAAAGAAACTGCAGAAGTTCAGAATTTCTGTTGAATGTCTTGTAACCCAAAATAAGTTTTAGAATTAGATGGGATGTTTTCCTCATTAGTTGATTTGATTGAGTTCAGAAACACTATATATTAAGCCTTCAATTCGTGCTTTTTCAGCATGTCTAATTAGAGAAAATATCCTGAAGTGAAATAAAGGAAGAGCTGTATTTTTAAAAATTTTATTTGCAAAAATTTAGTAAAAACTAAGAATTAAATACCCTGGTAATCCACACTTGCTCTTATCTTAATTTTTAGGTGTTTGAATGGCAGGCTGTTTTCTGGAGTTTTTTTAGCTTTTCTCCTATCAACAAATAAATTTAGAAAGTAGTCTAATGTGAATCACTAAGACTTTTAAATAAGATACATGAAATTTGTGTCAGCCTACATAGCCTATATTGCTCATATGTTACAAACTGTTTTCCTGCAGGTTCTTCTCATCTTGTCCTACAAATTTGCAATGGCTTTAACATAAGGAGAGCAAAACAAAAAAAGATGGAGGAAACAAAATCAATAATGTTGGGGGATACTGTCACTTTAATGCCAAACCTTTTAGCCAAGGGTTTTTCAAAGAAAACTGATCAGGTTTTTTATTTTATCCAGTGGTAAAAGACTCAAAGGTTCAGGGTCTAAACCCAACATTAATGTTGCAACTTCAGTAATAATATATACACAACCTCATTCTTCTGTGTCTTTTTGTTTTGTTTTGTTTCTTTTTTAATTTTCTTAAATGATAACACACACTTGTAAAAGTATTGGTTATGATCATTCAAATTATAAGAGTCTCTTGCACACCTTTGCAAGGAACTGAGAGAACTGATAGATATATTGTGTTTAAAGTAGACCTTAAAAACCAAATATTCCAGGTTTTGCAACCTGGATTCTGGTCAAGATCGTCTCTGTAGCAATGCAGCTTTGATGTTTCAGGGTCAAATACATGAATAGGCTATATTTTGACAGCAAGAGCATGTCTGTGATGAGGCTGCCCATGATTAAGCTGCTGCTTTGGAACCTCCCTGGATGTGTCTCCACAGAAGCTGGCCCAGAGTCCTTCCTAGACACTATTGGCAGTTTCAAGCTGGACTTGTGTGTGACAGCAGTGTGACCATAGGCACATAAATCATGCTGGGTGATTTACAAAAAAGCCTCCAGACTACTTCCAGAATTAGTCAGCTCTAGTCTGGTGCTGATAAATGAGTATAAAGAGGATCCACATGGGTAGTAATGATATATGTGGAACCCCTGGCCATGATCCTCTGTTGGCAGCGTTGGGGAGAACTGGACAGGGGACTTGGAGGGATACTAAGTAAATTTGCAGATGATACAAAATTGGAATAAGCTGTTGACTCCCCCAGAAGCAGGGAGGCCCTGCAGAGAGTCCTCAACATATTAAAGAGATGGGCAGTCACAACCCATATGAAGTTCAACAGGGGCAAGTGCCAATTTCTGCTCCTGGGGTTGAGCAGCCCTGGTTGTGTGTACAGACTGGGGAAGGAGACGCTGAAGATCAGCCTCATGGAAAGGGATCTGGGAGTCCTGGTCCATGGCAAGTTGGATATGGGTCAGCAGTGCCCTGGCAGCCAGGAGGGCCAACCCTGTCCTGGGGGGCATCAGGCACAGCATGGCCAGCCAGGTAAGGGAGGGGATTGTCCTGCTCTGCTCTGAGCTGGACAGAGCATCACCTGAGGCTGTTTTCGGCCCCTCAGTATAAAAAAGACATTAGGGCATTAGAGAACATCCAAAGGAGGCCACGAGGAAGGTGAAGGGCCTTGAGGGGAAGCCGTGTGAGGAGCAGCTGAGGGCACTTGGTCTGTTCAGCCTGGAGAAGAGGAGACTGAGATCAGACCTCATTGTGGTCTTCAACATCCTCAGGAGGGGAAGAGGAGGGGCAGGTACTGATCCCTGCTCTCTGGTCACCAGTGACAGGACCCGAGGGAATGGCAGGAAACTGAGTCAGGGGAGGTTTAGGCTGGATATCAGGAAAAGTTTCTTCATCCAGGGGATGACTGGGCACTGGAACAGGCTCCCCAGGGAAGTGGTCACAACACCAAGCCTGGCAAAGTTCAAGAAGTGTTTGGCCAATGCAAAGTTTTCGGGCATGTAATGTGACTCTTGGGCTGTCCTGCCTAGGGCCAGGAGTTGGACTCCCTTTGAGTCACTTCCAACTCAGAATATTCTATGATTCTGTGATTCTGTGATTCTGTGAATTGTGCTTTAGTTATGTTTTCTATAGCTGAGTTTCAGAGGGACCCCTTATGTGTCTGGTTAAATAATTTCACAGGTCAGCTCAGCTGGAGATGGCATCAACCTGTACAATAATCTAATCACCTGTTAGTTGAGTTGCTGGGCATCTCAGTCCAATCTGCTGGAGGCAGGCATTAGGCTGAAAGCTGAAAAGGTGGAGAAACTGGGTGCACCTAACTGCACTGTGTGTTGAAAAAGCAAGACTGAGGTAGTCAAGTGACAAAAATCCTCTTGATATCTGAGAAAACAAAGTCTGCTTGTGGCATAGACATTGAGAAAAAAATCAATCAAAAAGGAGATTAGAAGGAGAAAACTATGGAAAGGCTTGCAATAATCTTTACTGTTTGTAGTTTTGTGTGAACAATTAGTTCATGCCCTGCTTTGGCTGATTTTCTGTGGAATAACCCATCCCTGCTGGGATACAAAAATACCAAGACAGTAGTAGCTTTAAATCTGTATGTATCCAGAAGGCTGAGAACACTTGATCGTTTCTTGTTGCTCTTCTTCAGTAGAATAAATTAATGGTCTGTGATTGTATTTTGAAATCTTGCATGCTGTCAAACTTTGGGGACTTTGAATTGCCTTAAGTAACTGGGACATAGGCATTTCTAAGACTCCAGAGACTAACCAGATAAGGAGAAAAAATTTGTTCAGAAACACATCTAAACCTCATTTAATTTTAATCTAAGCTTCTATGGAATTATTTCATTATTTCAGGGGTATAAGGCTTCTGTGTTTAAAAAAGAAAGAGTTGGACAAAGATTTGCTTGGCAAAATTTGAAACTTTCCAGTCCTGAGAGGTAAAAATATAGTGCCTGTGTTTCTTTATGTCAGCTATCTTTCCAGTGGCTTTATTAACTTTCCTACTACTTAAAAAAAAAATCATTTTCTGCTACATGTAAGTTAAGGAAAAGAGGCCAAAAACCTCACTATGGTTTCTGACAGATTCTGTCAATCATAATAATATGCCCAGAGTAGAGCAGCTCTTTCACAGGAGGGCTTATTCACACATAGAGGGATGACTAAGTGTACAGCAAGATGCATGGTTACATGCTGCATTACACTAAAAGAGAATATTCTACTTTTAATTCACCCCTTCAGTCAGATCTAGAGGTGTGCAGTCACTCAAAAGGCTGCTGTAGTGCGTAAGAAAATTGAACCAGCTACTCAGGAACTCTCCAGCCCTAGGCAAGACTGAATCCAAGTAATGTCTGCACAAGCACATGCCTTATATGCCCAAAGAGGCAAGAAAAATGAGAGCTGTTTTTTAAAAAATGGAAGTTACCTGTTTCTGGGCACACTGGAACAGTGTCAGCATGGATTGAGGGCTGCTCAGCACTATGGTCTTGCTGAGTGTGCTAGAGCCCTGTAAAGACTCAGAAGCTAAAAAGGGATATTCACAGGCTTCTTTGAGGCTTTTAAAGAAGACATCAACTGACTGTGTTAGGCTGAGGACTCAGGACCACATGTGTGTGTCATCTTGCACCAATGGGTTGCCAAATTCTGTTCTGTCTCCTGTCTCTGCTTAGGACAAGCTCCTGTGGTAGAGTAGAAGCAATGCTAGTCAGAAATCTCTTGCATGTGTTCTCTCATGACACCACTTCAGTGTTTTGTGTTTTCTTACACAGAATCATAGAATGGCCTGGCTTGAAAGAGACCATAAAGGTCATCTCATTCCAATCCCCCCTGCCATGGGCAGAACACCCTCCACTAGACCAGATTCCTCAGAACTCCTTCTAGCCTGGCCTTTAACACTTCCAGGCATGGGGCTTCCATGCCTTCTCTGCAGCCTGTGGCAGTGCCCCTGTGGTTCTGTAGTTAACAGGAACGTGCTGTCCTCAGAGTAGTTTTGTCTTTAGTCTTCTGCTACACCCCTGGCACCTGACTTTTCTGGACTCTCCCAACAGATGGTGCAGGAAAAACACTGCAGCCCAAATCTCCCTCTGAACACTTCACAGTTCTCCTTTTCAAGCTCTTTGGGGGACTAAACTGATCAGGTCCTTTTATGCTTTTTTTTAAAAATTATTTTTTAAATAAGTGTTTTAAAGTGCTGATGATTTCTTTCCTCTTATGTCACATTAATTACATTTCATTTAAATAGAGTAATATTAAACTAATTCATGTCATGAAGCTGTTAACCTCTTTACAGGATTTGGAGCTCCTCAAGGAAAGGGTGTTGTGTAAAGGCAAAGAAGCTTTCATGCTGATGCTTTCATATCTCAAAATGTATTACTGAATTTCAAAGATAATCTTCACCATGTCTACCTTAGGTCAAATCTTTTTTTCTCACCAATTCAGGATTTTTGTACTCATTTTTTATTCCCTTTTCCAATAATAATCAGTTTCCTGTTGTCATACAACATTCTGTTGGGCGCATCCAGAATTTTATGTCTGACAGTGGCACCAAATATTGTTCTCAGCATGTTGTGCCTGTGTATACATTTTTAGAAATTTTTAATGAAATTCACCCCACCTATTGGTAGTGAGTTTATAGATTATATTTTCATAAGGAAAACATTTTGCATTTTCTTTTCCTATTTTTTTCCATCTAGGCACAACTAAATATTTTATGTTTTATGGCATCAACAAGTCCTGCACTTTCTCTTCAGGAATACTGTTTTCAAGGAATTTTTTGAAAATCATCAAATCAATTTCTACTACCCGTGAAAAATTATTGGAAGTGGTGTTAATGCTTAAATTCACACGTCATTATTGTACCTAAATATTTGCTTTTGTATTTTCTCAAAAAATTCAGGAATAAGATTCCCATGGGGTGGAGGCATTGGAGCATTGCTCAGGAGAACTGAACTCCTTTTCAAGGCAGATTTTTCAATGCAGCGTTTTTCTCCTTTTCTCATTTTGCAGCCTGTGGAACTGAGCCTGGAAGAGTTTTACCTCTCTTTGAAAAATCAGTGATGGTTTGTTGAATAAGGAAAAAATTGTCAACTCTTGTCTCAGAAGACCTAGAAGGTACTCAGTGAATATTGGACAGTAGGCTGAAAGAAAAGTAAAGGTACTACTCTTACACATAATGATCCATGTGCTGATGAACGTTTTAAAGTGAGTAGGAGCCATCCATTCCTCACAGCCATGGTGGCTTTGGCAGACTGGCAAATTGTCATTATCTGTAATGCAAGATGAACGTGGCACTGAAAAGCTTAAGTGCCAGTAAATATGGAATTTTATATCATGTCAGCATTTTTTCCATTAATTTTATGTTAGCCTGAAATAGAGAGAGTCTCTCAAAAGAGGATGAAATATATGTTCTGCTGTTGGTCTGGGGTGGTATCTCCATGACTGGCTACTGAATTAAGCACTTTATGCAAGTCTGAGTAAAAAAGTATAAAATTTTCACAAGAAGAGGTATAAGGAGTATGAAAATATTATCCTAAGTGTAAACATACTGAAAGTTAAATTATTTGCAGGAATCTATTCCAGATGTGCAAAAGGACCACCTCATAGACAGTCTGTAAAAATGCACACACTTTACCATGTGGCTTCCTTCCCTGTTTGCTTTTGGTTTTTAATCTTAGAACAAACTGTGCTTAGGTGTTTGGTCTCCTTGCAAAAATTTACCTTATCCAAAATGGCATTTCATTTATATGGGTATTGGCAAGAAAACATCTACCATTCTGAAAGAACTCATTAAATAGGGACATGTTAGTTTACAGGTTTAATCCATATGATATTTATTGGCTGTCCTACAGGCAATGACAGGCAGCCAACACACTATTCAGTGGACTTTTCCACCCATCTGTTTATCCATCTGTTCCTTGAAAAATAGATTTCTTCCTCCCCCTACCTTCCCCCCCAAAATAGCATTGTTCTAGCAGGCCAACCAGATAAAGATACACTGATGTATAGAACTCGTAACGGGGCCATCTGAAACATCCACCAGTAGTATCTTGATATGAAATAATACTAGTAACTGTGCCTCTGTTCCCCACACCAGTATACTTGTTAATGTATTATTAAAATAAACTCATAATGGACAAGCTGAATTTATTCCATGTGGAAAAGAAAGAAGAAGGTGGCTTTTTGACCACCTTCTCAAGGAATATACTCATAGCCTGGATTGCTAAGATCAGAATGCTTTGAAAAAGGTCATTCTGATTTTTAATCAAACTGTCAATATTAATTTGTGCACATAGTAAGAACACCTCCAAAAGAAAATCAAATTATGAAATTTTCATCAGCTGCTTAAAAACTTCATTCACGTTATGTGAGCTGGTTTGGTAATACAGATTTCTGAAGCCTACAATTTTAAATATTGCTATCTGATTGCTTAAAAATATTATTCCTATGTAACAAAAAATTAGGAATATGCTTTTGAGGGGAAAAGTAAAAACTTGATAATTTCACTCAGGTATTATCTATATGAATGCAAACCATGTGATGTTTCAGTGATGTTTCAGGTATCTTTAATATGTTGGTGTACTTATGCTGATGGAGACATCTTTTGTGTTGTCACAGAGTTATTACATCCCTCTTTGCTGGTCAGCTCTAGGAAATCTTCATTAGAGTTTATTCTTTACAGCCCACGGACTGACAGATTCACAGCATTCCTATTGAAAGTGCCTTAAAAGCAGATTTGATATGATTTATTTTGGCACCATGGTTTTCTACAAAACAAGGAATCAATGACAATTTCTGGCACAAAATTTATTTGGGAAGACCTATTTTCAGTTTGTTAACATTTTTTTTTCTGAGAAATGTATAAATTGAAAAATTTATTGGTGAATAATTTCTAAAGTACTAAGTACCAGGGCCATTTGTTTAAAAATACAAAGAAATTTGCACAGGCACTTCAGCTGATTCAAAGGAAGTTACAAATGACCTGTGTGATGATGATGACACACATGTGATGGTCCTTTCTTCTTCACAGGTATTGTGCTGTCCCTCTGTAGAGGGAGGGAAAGGAACCTGCTGTTCCTGCAGTTTAAGGAGGTTTATCCAGTTTAGGCAGCAATGGAGAACAAAAAGAAAAAGAAGAGATGAATCAAAGCACTATAGGGCAGGCTAATCCTTTTTCTTTTGCATTTCTATTCATTTAGAATGGAGTGGTTACAGCAGCTGAAAAATGAAGATGACAACAAAGTCGGGATGTTGTTATTACTTGTCTATCAGGCAAGCAATGTACTAGAGTTTTCTTTAATTAAATGTAGATTAAAGCATTAATAGTAATTTACCAAAGTGGATCAGTTTTTAATATTTCCTAACGTAGTTTATACACAGATGTCACAATTACAAATAATCTAATCTAGACAAAGGTACTGTGGAATTTCCCCACACACACTTTCTCTCTTGGGATACTTGTAAGATTGTATGTAGCACATTGCACAGTGGAATATTCATTGAGGACACAATTGAAAAACAGTTTTTAATCTGGAAAATGCATCTTGTTTTCTACAGCACTGTAGAAATGCTGTGAAAGAAAAGTAGAATGCAAGGCAAGAAAGAAATAGACATGTTTTGTGTTCTAGTATTTTTCTGGGATATGTATGCTACTGAAAAAACCCATGGAACATCATTTGCTAAAGGGCTATGATGAGGATAGTGTTCATTTTTCTAGAAAGTAATCAGTAAATACAAACCACTCATCTTTGCAATCATGATCCATGGACAATTAAAGTGGACATCATGATGTGAATATAGTAAGTATACAAAGCTGAAAAGTTTTTGGCAAACTGTAGTGAAAGACTTTCCTGGCATAACTTCAGATTTGTAAGCAGGTTTAAGTAATGTAAGGGAATAATATGTATAATGCCGAGAAAGAAAACTCAAAGGAATAACAATATGTAGAAACCAAGGAACCTGAGGTAAAGTCACATGGCAGCTCACCAGAATTTTCTAAGCTAGCTCCCTGTGCTGATGTGCTTGAGGTGCAACACATGCAAAATAACTTAAACCACCTGACGTAGGCTTTTTCTGACTTGAGCCAATAAGATCTGAAAAATTAAAAAATATCATACTTAATCTGAGCCAAGGGAGTCTAAAGAGTAATTCCTATGGTCATACTCTGCAAATGGTTATTCTTATTTCCTACAGAACAAGAAATCATCAGAATATCTACCCTTCTGAGGATTTCTTGATCCTCAGAAATTACAAACAAAATTATAAGTAGGGAGGTCCATCTAAGCACTAGATGGCCCTTGAATTCTTTCACATTTCACAGAATACTTGTTTCAGTTGCTGATGAGCAAAGTGATGACCCCTGATGTATTTGCACCCATTAAGGGCTCCTTCAGAAATGCAGAGGGAACTCACTGTTACCCTTCTTTACTCTCACTTACCCTTCTGATTAAGATCAGTTGCAACTTGATCTTAATATGTATGTACATATGTGTACTATTCATGTAAGAACAACCTTTCCAGATGGGCTATGCCAAGGCTTAGTAAGGTCCAGTAAGTATTCTTTAGTGGGTCTTCTCCAGGCCAGATTACTTCAGGCCTTTAGGGTATGTTCTGTAATTGTACTTCCTTGGATGTTCTCTTCAGTAATTTCTGGGGTAACTCAAAAAATTGGAGTCAAACTTTAATGTTAATTCTTCTATGAATGTAACAGTTGGATAATTATTAGCTTGGAGAGAAAACAGTGTTTGGTAGGAAGAAGGTGGCTACTATAAGCAGAAAGGAAAAACTAGAAGAAGTGGAAAGAGGAAGAAACTAAAGCTGAAAGCCAAAATAGCTATGAAGGGGAAAGGCAGGTAAGGTCTTTCAAATATTTTGTGTGGAATTTGGATTATTTTACCTCTTACGTAAGGCGATGTAAAAGGCAGCTGTAATGCCTTAGATGGTGTCATATTCCATCAAAGATTCCCAAAGTGTCCCCCTTATCCAAAGTATTAAATCATCCAGTGTAAAACTTGCCACTCCAGGGGAGGTGGCTGGGTGTTCCCACATGAACCTGTGCAGATATAAACCCAGGGTACTCTGTGTTCTCAGGCTTCTCCGACCCCAGATGGATCACTGTGACCATCACTCCCACCCTCACCACTGAGAAAACTGGAAGCTGAGGACCAATGGGATGCTGTCAGGACCCACCGACTCTGTCTGTGTCACTTTCTTTCTTTTCCCCCTTCTTTTTTTTTTCTATCTCTCCCTCTCCACCCCGCATTTACTGTTAAATATAAATCTTTGGTATTGACTTCAGCATATGAGTTTTGTTTGCCCCTTAATTTGGGCAGGCACAATTTTAACTGGATCTTAATGCCTCTCATTGACCTCTTTGTGCTCTGGACTGGGAAAAATGACTGACCAGAGAATGGACTCCTTTTGACTAGAAGTCTCTTCTGCTGCCCAGAAATCATAGAACCATAGAAAGGTTTGTGTTAGAAGCAACCTTAAGATCATCCAGTTCCAACCCCCTGCCTTGGGCAGGGATGCCACCCACTACACCAGCTTGCTCTGAGCCTCTTCTAGAGATGAGGCATCCACAACTTCTCTGGGCAACCTGTACCAGAGCCTCACCACTCCCACAGTGAAGAATTTCTTCCTAACATCTAATGTAAATCTCTCCTCCTTTAGTTTCATTAGGAAGGATTATGGAAAATTTAGCAAAGCCCACTGTTTGGGGGGTTCACTGTTCCTGGTGTCCTTCAGGATCAGCTTCTTTGCCTGGGTTGTCTGCTTAGTTATAGGTATCACAGCTGTGTTATGTCTCCTGGTTGATGATTGTCATCTGTACCCAGTGGTTTAATTTGTGTATATATTGCAATAATTTTAAATAACACTTTTTAAAACAGAGTGGGCTTAAAAATGTCTGTAATTCCTGGTTGTGCATTGACCCTGAGATGAGCTCAGTTGATGCAAAAACACCAAGTTGTGGGTTCAATCTCCAGATGGGCCATTCACTTAAGAGTTGGGCTTGAGGATCCTTGGGGGTCCCTTCCATCTCAGACTTCTGTGTCACAATTCTGTGTGTATGAGAGAGGTTGCATGGCAATTGCATGTCTCCTGGGGCACTGCTGGGGATTTGTTTTCTTTGTGCTACCCAGTACTGAGATCGGCACCCTTTTTATAGGACCCTAGCACAGCAGAGTCATGAAGTTCCATAGGTTGAAATTTGGGTAAATTGAGAGATATGTCTCACTGTTAGTAAGGTACATAAATTAACCCAGGGATCACACTGTTAACTTCCATTGAAAAAGAACAAAATAAAATATAATAAGATCCAAAAGCAAATGTCAGAGAAGTTCATGCATGAAAGCTTTTAAAAGTCTAGGAAACAATCTTTCAGCTTATCTTATGCTTACTTTTCATCAGCCAACACCTGGATCTCCCTTAGCCTTAAACCTCTGATATTAATAGTTGGCCTTTGCTCTACAGTTGTTCATTTATGCCACTTTCTTTCTAAGAAAAATGCATACAATCCTTCATCTTATGTACTTGTCTTAAGGGAATTCCATAAGGACGTTGGCAAAATTCAAAGAATCTACAAGAATTGTGTAAGGCAACCAATTAATTACCTTTTTTTAAAAAAAAATTTCATTTGAATTACTGTTTAGGATTTCAACGTGACAGTTTCTGCTTCCTTAAGTGATAGTATTTTGAGCAAAAATGGGCTGTGAACAATAGATACAAAACTAACCCTTCCCTGCACAGACCTGCTTGACCTTTGAGATACATTTGCAAAGCTATTTGTCTCCTGGCAGTGAGATACTAGGAGATATCTTGCATGTGAATACCACTGTGCAAAAATTTGTGAGACGGATCTGACCTGCAAGGTAACATGGATGCTAATTAATCATTCGTAATTGGTTCAGCTGCTGTGTGTGTCTTGGAGTTCTCACACATTCCAGGAGGGTTAAACAGCAGAAAAAGTAGGTCTACAGCCTGCTTTGGGGCTAGGTACTTCTTTTTCTTTTCTTTCAAAAAAGAAATTACCATGGCTACTGTTGTGAGATTTGACAATCTCGTGACTAATTTTCTTAATTTAGAAGAAATGTTTAAGTTCTATTTAGTTTCTGGAATTATCCTTCAAATTAGTATGGTACTTGGAGTTGTTTCTTTATTTGTCTCTGGTCATAGTACTGACACCTGAAATAAGAGGAGAGAAGAAAAATCAACTATATTGATTTTTATCAGTGGCTTGTTGGGTGGTTTTTACGTGAAGAGAGTAAAAAATGGTGCTCTGGAACAGAGATTTCAACTTTATTGTGGCAGAACTGCATCCACTTAAAGTCATGATGATTCATTGTTTGTAAAAGATCTATTTTTAGTTGGCCTGAATTATATGGAGATTAAAGAGAATCATTAGCATAAAAATCCCCTTGAAGGTTCTGCAGTTGGTATAATACAAAAGACTTTGTTAAGATCTCTTCAGCCTAGATAACTTTGGAGAATCCCTAAGTGCGTGCAGAAGGCAGATTGGTAACTCTAGAAGGCTTTTGTGGGTCAGTGATCTATTCCTCTGAGCACAATGCAACTCTTCATACAGATAGCACTCCAAAACAATGCTTTTTAGAGACAGCNCTTCTAGAGATGAGGCATCCACAACTTCTCTGGGCAACCTGTACCAGAGCCTCACCACTCCCACAGTGAAGAATTTCTTCCTAACATCTAATGTAAATCTCTCCTCCTTTAGTTTCATTAGGAAGGATTATGGAAAATCTAGCAAAGCCCACTGTTTGGGGGGTTCACTGTTCCTGGTGTCCTTCAGGATCAGCTTCTTTGCCTGGGTTGTCTGCTTAGTTATAGGTATCACAGCTGTGTTATGTCTCCTGGTTGATGATTGTCATCTGTACCCAGTGGTTTAATTTGTGTATATATTGCAATAATTTTAAATAACACTTTTTAAAACAGAGTGGGCTTAAAAATGTCTGTAATTCCTGGTTGTGCGTTGACCCTGAGATGAGCTCAGTTGATGCAAAAACACCAAGTTGTGGGTTCAATCTCCAGATGGGCCATTCACTTAAGAGTTGGGCTTGAGGATCCTTGGGGGTCCCTTCCATCTCAGACTTCTGTGTCACAATTCTGTGTGTATGAGAGAGGTTGCATGGCAATTGCATGTCTCCTGGGGCACTGCTGGGGATTTGTTTTCTTTGTGCTACCCAGTACTGAGATCGGCACCCTTTTTATAGGACCCTAGCACAGCAGAGTCATGAAGTTCCATAGGTTGAAATTTGGGTAAATTGAGAGATATGTCTCACTGTTAGTAAGGTACATAAATTAACCCAGGGATCACACTGTTAACTTCCATTGAAAAAGAACAAAATAAAATATAATAAGATCCAAAAGCAAATGTCAGAGAAGTTCATGCATGAAAGCTTTTAAAAGTCTAGGAAACAATCTTTCAGCTTATCTTATGCTTACTTTTCATCAGCCAACACCTGGATCTCCCTTAGCCTTAAACCTCTGATATTAATAGTTGGCCTTTGCTCTACAGTTGTTCATTTATGCCACTTTCTTTCTAAGAAAAATGCATACAATCCTTCATCTTATGTACTTGTCTTAAGGGAATTCCATAAGGACGTTGGCAAAATTCAAAGAATCTACAAGAATTGTGTAAGGCAACCAATTAATTACCTTTTTTAAAAAAAAAATTTCATTTGAATTACTGTTTAGGATTTCAACGTGACAGTTTCTGCTTCCTTAAGTGATAGTATTTTGAGCAAAATGGGCTATGAACAATAGATACAAAACTAACCCTTCCCTGCACAGACCTGCTTGACCTTTGAGATACATTTGCAAAGCTATTTGTCTCCTGGCAGTGAGATACTAGGAGATATCTTGCATGTGAATACCACTGTGCAAAAATTTGTGAGACGGATCTGACCTGCAAGGTAACATGGATGCTAATTAATCATTCGTAATTGGTTCAGCTGCTGTGTGTGTCTTGGAGTTCTCACACATTCCAGGAGGGTTAAACAGCAGAAAAAGTAGGTCTACAGCCTGCTTTGGGGCTAGGTACTTCTTTTTCTTTTCTTTCAAAAAAGAAATTACCATGGCTACTGTTGTGAGATTTGACAATCTCGTGACTAATTTTCTTAATTTAGAAGAAATGTTTAAGTTCTATTTAGTTTCTGGAATTATCCTTCAAATTAGTATGGTACTTGGAGTTGTTTCTTTATTTGTCTCTGGTCATAGTACTGACACCTGAAATAAGAGGAGAGAAGAAAAATCAACTATATTGATTTTTATCAGTGGCTTGTTGGGTGGTTTTTACGTGAAGAGAGTAAAAAATGGTGCTCTGGAACAGAGATTTCAACTTTATTGTGGCAGAACTGCATCCACTTAAAGTCATGATGATTCATTGTTTGTAAAAGATCTATTTTTAGTTGGCCTGAATTATATGGAGATTAAAGAGAATCATTAGCATAAAAATCCCCTTGAAGGTTCTGCAGTTGGTATAATACAAAAGACTTTGTTAAGATCTCTTCAGCCTAGATAACTTTGGAGAATCCCTAAGTGCGTGCAGAAGGCAGATTGGTAACTCTAGAAGGCTTTTGTGGGTCAGTGATCTATTCCTCTGAGCACAATGCAACTCTTCATACAGATAGCACTCCAAAACAATGCTTTTTAGAGACAGCACTTTCAGAAGTAAGAAAATGAGAGATAAAGAGGGGAAAGGAGTAAATTTATAGGTATGGAGAGCATCCACCTCTTCAGGAAAAGCACTGGTGCTGGGTTTTGCTGTTTGCTCTGTTCTCTTAATGTGGATTGAACTCTTCTTTCACTTCACTGCTTCTGTCCAGTCTGGTGTTTGTTGCATAAAGTCAACGCAGCTGGAGTGAGTGCCAGGATGAGTGGAGAGGAAGATGATCAGCTAAGCAGATTGTGTGAGCATCTCCCTTCCTTTATCAGCGTGCCATCACAACAAAACTGAAGATACCTGTTTGAGTACCTCAGTTGCAACAAGTACAAAATATGATGAGCGTGGCTGAATATGATAATTGTTACAAAGAGCTCTTCACAAGTCCAAGTTGCACATCATCATTTAGTGCATTTGTGCAAGGAGCAAGATTTGCCATCTTAATTAAAAATGCTTTTGGTGAAATCCAAAAGGTGCTAATGTGTTTTGTTCTGAAGAAGAAAATCTCAACAGCAAACTTTAGCAATCTTAACAGCAAACTTTAGAAATAATGTATAAAAACATGTTTAAATGACTTCCATACTTGGCTGAACAACAAATCTGAATTATATAGATTCTCTTAATACAGGGAAATTGAATACCTCAGTGTATGTCATGATATCTGAAATTGTCCTGCTGTCATACCAGTTAATTCTTAAATGAAGGTTTAATCATGGTAACAACAGTTTTTCCAATAAAATCTTCTCTGAAATGCCCTTATTCCTTTGTCCTGAAAAAACACTTGCTTCCTTCTCAGGTTCTTAAACAAAATACATTTGCTGTTAGAGGACTGTAATAAAAATAAAAGTGAAATCATGCAACAATCAGGAGGAATATGAGGGCATAAGTCTGAGTTTTCATTACAAGAGGGCTGAGTTTCACTGGAAATTTATGTATGTGGAAAAAATACTTAGGTAAAGAATAAATCCATTGCAGTAATTCTCAGTTACTGGTGAGACTGTTAATTTGTCTTTTCACATTATGCAAAAGCAGTAAACAAGAATAAGGGTCACAGCTTTAAGAAGAGTTGTTTGTAGCATCTGTTAGACTGAGCAAAATGTCACAATATGTAGTCTCCGGAAGAAGCAAACAGACCATTAAATCTTGGATGAATAAAGCAGGTTTTCAAACTGCTGCAGTTTTTTGTCTTTTTGGAATAATTACAGGAGGGCTTGGGGTTGTGGCTGTGATTATGTGAAGGCAATTGGACACTAAGTTTTTGTGGGACTAAAATTTGTCTCGTGGTGCCAGAAGGAAGGGCTGGTTTGAAAACTGTTTCATGTAAAGAAAGAGACCCACCAGCTGCAAAACAGGTGGTAACCCACCAGGGGCAGGCAGGTATGAAATCATGGCTCTTTATTTGGATTACAGTGAGAGGAATAAGGAAAGGATAAAAGGTAGAACAGCAGGCCCAGAGGAGCAACCTCCTGGGTTTTTATTAGGGGTTTTATAAATGAAATTTGGTTTAGGTTATATGCTGGTATAATGGAGATCCCAAATGTTGAACATTTAATGTGGGCCTCTCAACCAGGTGCATGCCTGCTCAATGTGTTGAAAAAGTTCTCACTGGTGCTAAGACATTGTTTTGCATGATATATTTATATGTTTTATTTATCTGTGTGTATATGTATCTTTTATAGCTTTAGTGAAAGAAACTCACACTGCTACTATATTGAAGGATCTGGTTGCCATTCAGTCCCCCACAGTTCCATCATGAAACCCAGTTTTTTGGTTCCTTTTGAAGAACTTTAACTGAAGAATGAGCTAGAAGAAACTGCTCTGGTATGTAATCGAGAATAATGTTAGGCTGCAAACAGCACTTCTGAAGTTATTTCAGAAATTTCATGAGTTCTAGACCAAGAGAAAAGTCAATTTAAAAGAAGATAATAATATTTTTCCTGTGTATTAGTTTATTGCAATGTAAATGAAAGGAGAGGCATTTCACGTGTCAGTTTTGCAAAAGCCCTTATCTGGGCCTCAAAAATCTAGTGGAAAATGATCATGCACAAAATGGGGGTTTATGATTTACAAATAGTGCCAAGATGTATATCCTGTCCAACAGTAACAGGGAACATTTCCTAAAACTGGAATTTCAATTGCCTCGATTGCCTAAGCTATTTCCTGCTAAAGTATTCCTGGCCTCTTTTATTTGGCCTGGTCAGACAGTGTTTTCCCTGATAGTTTCTGGGACACAAAGTAGCTAGCTCAGGTAAGGCATCTCTCCCAAGTGGCAGCTGGAAGCAATCCATTGTTTTAGAAAAAGAAAGTTTAATAGTATAAAAGCAGGAAGACTTCTTCAGTGGCCATGGGGAGGAGAGAACAAGCCCAGATAATATTTAGTTTAGTTATGGAAATCTTTTATAAAAGTCCCCCTTTTAAGTGGTGTGCTCTTAGCTCTTCCTAGAATTGGACAATTTTGTCAGATAGGAAATGCAAGTGTTCTACAATTGGCAGGGTTTGCAAAGGGCAGGGTTGCAAAGTTTTACTGATCATGCCATGGAAAAGACACTAAGATTAAATTAATATGTTCATGTACACATTGAAATATCATTATAACAAGTAGGGAGGGAACATAAATATTAGGAAGGAAGAAATGAAAAAATTGACACTCCTAGCTTACAGAGACAAAACAAAGCTTTTCAAGGTGTGCACTTTCAACATGCAGCATCAGCTTGAGCATCTTGGGAGCCTCTGAAGAGGCAGAGGGGAAAACACTGAAAATTCTTTGGTCCTTTGTAATCTGGATAACCAAATCCACAGCCCTTTAGGGGTAGGCTTTTCAAGGTCCAAAGGTAGGCTTTTAGGTCAAAATACAGGAAATTAGAAAAGGTGGGGGGTTTTTTGTGAGGTTGTGTCTGCGTGTTGCAAAAAACCAAGAACCATTCCTACTTGGTCAACCAAAGTGTGGATGATTTCACCAGGACACCACTGACATGAACTACCTGGGGCAGGAGTTTAAGAATTCTTTATATAGGTAGTTGTTTAAATGGGATGCTATATGTGATTAGCCTCCCAGAATCTCCTGGGGTAGTTGGAGAGAGCTGTAAATATGCAGCCTTCTCCCAAATGAACATCAAGCCCTCGCTGTTGAGCAATAAAATATTTTCACTGTACTGAGATATGTTTTACTCAAATCTACTGGTAGAGATTTCCTTGCAAGGAAGAATAGGTGCTGCTTCCGAAGTTGTTGTTTAGACAGGTGTTCTGTGTGACTAATAACATTGCTAATATAAGAATGATGATATTTCTTTTATTCCCAAAGTTTTGACTGGCATTTACAGAATTTTCAGGGTTGCTGATCTCTAGTATTCTGTACCTTCAATGGGATATATTGGAACTGCTTCTTTTGCAACATCATGTACACTCTCTTCCTACTTCGAGTTACTCCAAAATTATTCCAAACTCCTCAGGTTTCTTTTGTTATGACTTAAAATACTTTCCATAGTTGTGTTTTTAAAATAAAACTCCCATCTGGCTGCTGTGTTTACAATGTCTGTATCAGATTGTTGTGGTTTGACACTGGCCAAATGCTAAAGTTGTGTATCAAGAGCTCATTGAGTCCTTTGTGCTGAATTACCAGAAGGCCTTCAAGCATTCTACAAAATTTTACTTTTCATAGGTCCGCCTTCAAATCAAAGCAGTCACAAAGGTCATTAAGGAAATCCCTCCCTAACAAAGCAACCAGCAGAGCTCTTATCCATAGAGAAACACTGCTACGGGTCAATTCTGTATTTTCATGCTGAGGGGAACAGCAAGCAAACTGTATTTGCCTTACAGAAGCATGCACAGAAATGGCAGATCTTACCAAGGTGGACCAGTGTCTTAAAACTATAAATCTTAAAGCTAAAGGAGTTGCAATTTTTTTGGTTTCATAATCAAATCCAAGCAGTAGCTCCCACTGCTGCCAAGCAGAGGCTTAGTGGGGACAAGATTCCCCATCTCATGTTTTCCAGTAGCTTGATTTTGTTGAATAATTCCTCTTTTCAACCAAATAACAGATTTAGCTAATGATAACTGATGTAAGTAAAGCTTATTTACACAAAGATATGACATAAAGACCTGAGCAAAAGCCATGTGTATGATATAATGTTTGTAAATTATATATATAGTGGATGAAAAAAATACAGAGGTAATTTTATTCAGGTAGTTCTCAGAAGAAAACCTCTAATTTTTATTTTTAGATGAAAATTCTATAATGATGTTATGAATTAAGGTTGAATTTTGATTTTTAAGGTAACTGGTGGTTAGGTATCTCTAACATAACACTAGATACTGAAGTTTCTTTCATAGCAGTTGTATTTTACTAGCTAATGTTGCTTTTTGAATATCATAGAATTTGCCATTAATTATGTTTAATGAAGAATGCCTTCAAACTGCCTAACTGGTTCCTTGATAGCTTGCCTAGATGATTATTGGAGATTCTTTGGTGCATTTCCAGGTATCAATTTTTGGGAAGCAATGGCTGTGTCATCATTCATTAGCATATAATGACAATATTATGCTATCTGTATTGTTGCCTATGTACAGTTTAGGAATAGAAATATACTTTATTGTAGTTAATTCACTGTTTTGCTCATTTGACAAAGGTCTACCCTTTTTCAAAAACAGTGAATTAATATGCACATAGTGCCCACAAAACTTTTATTCTCAAGGTGAAGACAAGTGGCAAGCTCAAAAGTTTCTATTGAAATGGTGATTTTGTGTTATATTTATAAAAAGCGCATAAGTAAAGCAAATTTATAGACCATGTTGCTCCTTGTAACAGATTGGTGATTTGTTTTTCCATCAAATCCTACACCTGTTTTATGAGAGTAATAGATAAATCAAGTGATGATTAACAGAGTGTCCCTTCCCAGTGACAGAATAAGGGGTAGCCTTTTGAAAAGTCTCAAGTGGGGGCCAGAATTTCATAACTTTCTCCTGTCCTGCAGAGCTATTCTGTATACTCTATACGTGTTACTTTAAGGATGCTGGAGGGAAACACTGTATCATTTCTCTGCCCTTCAGGTGTCCTGAAACATTTGGGAATTTCAACACAATCCTTTACTCACTACTGACTTTAAAAGAGCCATCCCTGTGTGTGTGTGTGTGTGTGTGTTTGTGTGTGTTTGTGTGTGTGTGTGTGTTTGTGTTATTTTACTCAAAACAACAAAAATAAATGAACAAAATTTGCATTCTGGAGCAAAATAATGACTGGTTCCTTTTGTGGCTGGTCACTTCAAACCTTCATCAAATAAACACTGCTTATTCAGTGTTTTGCATACTTAGTGGGTTAGCCCAGGTTTTCTTGTCCTGTAAGTTGTTTTTCATCAGCTCCTGCAGTTACCTTTCCATCAGGGAGTAGGGAATGCCTGTTTTCAGCTTCCTTGTAGTATTTTATTTGAATACTTGCAGCCCTGTCTTTGTTGTGCAAATTCTTGGTGTGCAAACCATTAAAGGCAGCTAATGGTCACTGTCAGTTATCTGTGCAGAGAACAAGTTGTGCTGTGGTTATAATTTCTATTTCAGTTTTCCAGCTCACAGTCTATTAGGGATAGAAACTGTACCATTGGGCAGCTAATATGTTGATTTCAAACAGTGTAATTAATTGCACTTTAATTCTCTTTGATTACTGGACAGTGCTATGTGTCTGAACTCTTTAAACTCTTTGTACAACAAGTCTTTTTATGAATGTCTAATGTGGACAGATATGTTGAAGTTTTTCTGCCTACTCAGATTCTGACTTTGTCCTTTTCTGTTTTTCAAGATAGAAACAGCTTATATATAACAAACTTCTGGAGATATAAATGCTACATTTTTAACCACCCCAAAACTGTATACACACTGCATACACACATACATACATTTTTAAAATATTCTTTTTTTTTCTTCTGTTCAGAGCTTAAAAAAAAAAAAAAAAGAAAAAAAAAGAAGCTGTTTCTACCACAGTTCTATGTACACCTGTTACTACTTGTCCTTTTGCAGTCCAACAATTGCAGCCAAGAATACAGATCAAGACAAAATCCCATCTACTGTATTTTAAATGAGATTACAGTAAAATCACAGCATTCCTCAGAAGAATCATTTGAGAAGGCAGTGAAGATAGACCACTGAAGCATGATGATATTGAAAAATAAATACACAATCATCTACGGCAAAACCCACAAAAAACTGCTCAAATATTTGAGGAAGGGAGGAATAATTTCTCTGTAACTGGGGGAAGAATAGAGTAGGTCAGGATTTTTATTCTGGTTTGATTTGTTACTTCATCCCTCATGTTTGCAGGGCAAGGGGATGGAGATTACAGGGAAAGAGAAGAGAGGAAAGTGAAATGGATGTTTCCATGTTTCCTCCGAGGAAGGAGGAAAAATCAACCAACAGCCACCAACAGCCTCTGCAATTTGCCAGCTGCCTGATCACCATGAGCTGACAGTACTGACTTCCAGGTGGGACTTGGGGGCAAAGGGGTACTTGAAGGAGGCCAGGGAGGTGGTATTTTTATTTTTTTTCTGCAGGGAAAGTGGTTGTTCTTGCTGCACAGTGGGGAAGAAAGAACACAGGTACTTGAGGGAAAGCAGATACGTAGTTAATAGAAAATGGTTACACTGGGGAAATAAAGGTTATTTGCCTAGAGAACACCAGAAAAGAGCTGATTCCCTGAGAGAAGAGTTGGTGGCAAAGCTGTTACTTCTTGTGGCTTTGAAAAATAATCTTTTGGGCTGGGTTGTGAAATATTGCTCTGCCTTCGCTGGTCTGACTGAAATGACAAACACAGATAATGTGTGTGTAACTGCCCAATTAATGTGTGTTCTCCTCACATCTGAGAATAATTCTTAGAAGGTAGAGTGAATATGGGAATTTCAATGCTCAGAGGTGTAATTTGTTCAGTAGTACAACTGATAGCCACACATATATGTCTACAGTTAGAGATATTGAGAGAGGACATGGTTCTCTTCCATCTTCTGTAAAATTATTTGGTTTTGGTTCTTCACTACAGTCCTCATTCTTTTCTACACTCCTACTTTATCAGCTGCAAGGTTTAAAAAAATACTACAACTTCACCTTTGTCTGCCCTACTGCCTGAGTTGCACCGAATACTGGAACAGCCCATCTATGTACACATATTCTCTTGGTTATTTTCATTAACTAAGGAAAATAAGTAAGGGATACTTATTTATAGAATAAGGCAATAAAGACTACATTCCTCAAAATAGATGTTTCCACTCCATAAGAGTAGTCTTTAGAAACAGTTACTGGTCAGAAACTGGAAGAACCAAACTTGTACTTGTTTAAGAACAAGTATGAATGTAATTTTCATTTGTTGTGCTGGGTCCTACTTTTTGTGCTGCATTAAATGACTGTAGGCAGTCTCTGCCACTAGTTCTTAATTAAAGACTTGTCTGTGCCTAGAGGTAAGACTATGATGTATATGGCAGACAAGAATGCTTGAGAGTAAGGCCTTATTTAGGTTGATACTTTTTTCTGATCTGGTGCTTAGTCTTTTTTTCCCACATAACAAAGGAAAAGTTACAGATAAATTGTAGCAGCAGCTTCACTTGAGAGACTGAAGCATTCTCAGTGTAGAAAGCACTGGAATTTCTTAGAAATGCTTTGTGCATTCAAGTGAGCATGTTCAGGAGGCAAATGAGGATCTCTGTCCCTCAAACCAAGCATACTGACTCCTCAAAATAGATGAAGATTTTCACTCTAGAGTCAGAGTGTGCACCTATCTTTTCCCTTTCTTGTGGTCTGATTCCTGGAAATTGGAATTACTTTTACTTTCTATTTGTCTGAAGAAGCATGTGCTGAAAAATCAGAGGCTGAAGTTAATTGTTTTTGGAAGAAATATTTTAGTGAAAAAACCTAGTAGCAGCTCTGGTATTTAACAGTTTAAACTATAGCAAGTTGAAGTCAGTCTTTACAATGCTGACAGGCATAATTGTGAAAAGAATTCTGTTTTCACATCTGTATCTCTAATATTGAAGTTACAAAAGCTACAGAAAATGTGTTTCTCAGTTCCCAAGTTCAGTGTCTATTCAAGATTAAGTGCTCTATTTTTTTTTCTCCGCAGAAAAATTTGCTGGATAGATTGTTGCCCTGATAGCCCTTAAATATCTAGGATGCTCCAAAGTGGAAGTACTCAGATAAAAACCATTAAAAAGTGATTTTTATTTGTATTGACATTAGCTTTTTACTGTGTAAACAGCTCCATGCAGTCACAGCATCAGTTCCAGAGATTAAACACTGACAATGGCTATGTGTAAGATGGTCAGATTAATTTCTTATCAAACAGAATTGATTCAGTATTAGGAATGGAAACCATCTGATGTATTTTTCAGATCAAAGCTAATTCTCTGTCGACACACATGCACTTGAGTAGCTGTGTCTGTGTGACAGCTAAATTATAGGAGTGCTTTACACACACATTATCTTGTCACAACATAAGAACATCCTACTGTGCTAAAATACTGCTTTCAGAAGAAACATATAATTTTCCCATATTGTGGGGGAGGATTCTAAACAGCTTCTTTCTTTTACGTATCTTTTATTTTCACCTTCTACAGGCAAGAGAAGAGCAAAATTCTAAAACAAAAAAATTGAAAACTCTTCATTTGAATTGCTCTGTATTCTTTATCCTCTTCATCTTCTGTGTAATGAAATGTGTTAATAGCTGTGCCTAGGATTGCATAGAAAATGCAGAAGGAAAACGGTCATTTTCTTTTAGAGTTTGGTTGCTTATTTAAAGAGACTGATTAGAAGCTTTTAAAAAGAATGATTATAAGTTGTTTTTCCCCTCATGCATTAGGGGAAGTGAATGCTTTTGAATTCAAATTGTATTAGTATGTTTGGGGAAATTTAATGAGTATTTTGCAACAGCTTTGTGGTACAACTTTAACAAGCCCTAATAGTTGATACTGTCCAATGTGAGACTTGAGTTAGGTCAATCCAGGCGTTTGGAAATTTAATCATTACTAAACCAAGATGCTGTAAATTAAGTTGAACTTCTCCCAGTTTCTTGTAAGACAGATCAATATATAGGGCCTGTACTTGTAACAGGGCACTGTTACCATCGGAACTGAGGCTGGAGCTGTTTGTCAGGGCTTGTTTGGTTTCCAGTCCATTGCAAAGAATAAGGACACATGCATTCAGTTCAAAATTTAGCCCTTGAAAAAGAAAATTGTTAAAATAATATTTCTTATCAATGACATGGTCCTACAGCTAAATATGCTCTTCACTGATGGTGTTGGTTTTGCACAGCTTGGTTTTTGGTAGTAAGGGGGCCACAGAGGTGGCTCCT
>VZSE01007467.1:1328453-1385081 GCA_013398275.1 Promerops cafer
CAGCCCGGGGGGATCCACGGGGGATGCAGAGATCCACCCCAGCCCAGGGGGAGGTGCCCACGCCGGAGCGGGCGGATGCCTGGAGGAGGCCGTGATCCAGTGGGAGACCCGGTGGAGAGAGGGGGCCCTGCTCCCAGGCTGGAGCAGCCTGTCCTTGGAGGGCTGCACCCCGTGGAAGAGTGACCCACCCACAGCAGTTCTGGGAGGACTGTTTGCCTGTGGGGGGAATTGATGTCACAGCAGTTTTGGGAGGACTGCTGCTGGTGAGGTTGGAGCATCGTTGGAGAAGTTCGTGGAGAGCTGTCTCCTGTGGGACGGACCCCACAGTCTCACCGGCCCGCAGCCCCCTCTCCCTGCCTGACAGCCAACGCTGTGGTACCTCTTGGCCGGTCAGGAGGGAAAGAGAAATCTCCCGGGATTTTTCGTCTTTAACACTGGTGTTCACAGAGGCGTATCAGCTTTCTCAGTGGTTTAATAAGTTGCCAATTCTCAAAGCTAATTACTGATTGATTTTTTGTCAGACACAGAGGAAACTGCTAGCAGCTTTCCTTCGCATCGCTTCCGTAAATGTCTCCCATGCAAAAGTACCACACCCCCATACCCTGTCCCCTGAGTTTTGGGTGGGAAGGAGGGAGGAGTTGGGGGAAGAAAAGGTGTTTTTAAGGGCTTAGTGTTACTTCTCATTATCCTCCTCTGATTTTGTTAGTAATAAATTCACTTTGTACCTCTAAGTTGAGCCCGTTTTACCCCTGGAGTGTTTTTCTCCTAGTCCTTATGTCAATTCATGAAGCCTGCATTAATTTTTTCTCTCCTCTGCTCAGCCATGGCAGAGGAGGATGAGTGACTGACTTTCATGGGTGCCTGGTGTTTGGTCAGTGTCAAACAATGACACTGATGACAAAACTTAAAAAAAAAAAAAACCTTAAAAATTTTTGCTCATTTGTAATGCATAGGCTTTTTTTAGCTAGCATCCTTTTCTTCCTCCAGCTTCTGATTTGAAGTCCTTGACATGGAGAAAAACCTTCTGGTTTTCACTGCTCGTTGAAAGTCTTTTGCGGTGTGTGACAAGTACTGACCTGAGAGCTGGGTACCTGAGATGCTGTCCTTGCAGGTATGTGTCAGGACCTTGCCCTCTCTGTATTTCTGTTACTGCTATATTCAAGGCAGAGGGGACTTAAAGAGCCATTTAACTTCTGAAATTATTGTAGTTTCATCTTATTTGCTTATTTATGCCTGTTTTCTGAAATTCTGAGGAATATTGGCCCCAAACACAATGCAAAAGACGTGTAGTCACTGTCCTGTGTGTTAGCCTCTCTACTCCAGACCTGGCTCAGAGTTATTCCTGGTCGAGCAGGGCATTGAGAGAGGCAGTCCTGATGCCTTAAAGACCTAGAAATAAAATAATACACTTTTGAGACAATATTAGTATAGGAGGTAATATAAAGGCTAGTCTTTATTGGAGGCCTCCAAGGGGCAGATATGGAAAATGCCCATTCTGCATGAGGTGAATACAGTTTTATATTGTTGGAATATATAAAATGGAAGTCTCCCTGAGTCCCTCGGGGCCAGAGAGAAATGCAGGGATTGAATTAAAGCCTTTAGAGAAATTAAAATATATTAAGCCACACAGACATGAAAGAGAAGTGTAACTTTTCTAGCATAGGCCCCAGAGCCCTAAAGCCCAGTTCAGAGTTCACTAACTTAGCTCCAGACATAATAAAAACATATCAGAACATTGCTTGCATTTCTAGATAGAACAAGATAGAAATCTTTGCATGGATAGATATGCTGTGTACGTGGATTTTGTGTAAGCTCCGACACTACTTTTGTAGCTTGTCGTAGTTTTTCATACTTTTGGAGTTGAGCTTGGGTTGGTGTAGAAAGAATGTTTTAGATTTGTGTT
Organism: Promerops cafer; assembly: GCA_013398275.1. NCBI lineage: Eukaryota > Metazoa > Chordata > Aves > Passeriformes > Nectariniidae > Promerops > Promerops cafer. Next base: position 1,330,357 of record VZSE01007467.1, read on the forward strand.
CTTAGCTGGTTGGATGATTCATGAATATATATATGAATATGGTTTTATGGATTTATGGATAAAAACCCCTGTATTGCGGTGAGAAAGGGAATACCATCAAGAAGAGGAACATCAAAAAGAAGAACATCAACAACCACCATCTAATAGAAGTACACCATCTACAAGAAGAACAACAAGAACAACAACATCAACAACATCTACAGTGTGGGGCTGCTACTGCTGGGACTCTGCCAGAGAACTGCTGCTGCTGTTGCCTTCAACTTGGGACTTCGCCAGAAAGTTTTAGCATGGACTTTTACTCTGAACTCTTCACCTTCAAGACTGATGCATTCATGCAGTAACTAACTTTATAACAACTAACAACTGCTCCTGGTCTCATTGAAGACCCCAGACCCAAGAAAAATCCCAACATATATGTTTAGCAAATTAGCATATTGACAAAAATATTTCCATTAGATACATAAGTGGTGAGGTAATTCCCCCTTTTGGTTCCACTTCTTACTGTAGACCCCCTTTAGACAGGAACTTAATTTTATTTATGAAAATGTGTCTCAAGGAGCTGGTTTCAACCTTGGCTCCCAGGAAGAACCAAGATAGGATAGGGGCCTTGGACTCCCCAACTTAGAGCCTCTGGAATGTCTTTTGTCTTTCTGCCTGTCAGGGTAGGGAAAAGGTAGGGAAAAATACTGGGCTAGCTAGGAACTATATAGCTATACAACAATAATCTACAGAGCTATGAATATATATAAAGGAAATATAAAAGAAAAAAAATCATTCTGGCATCAGGCTCCTGCCACAGACAAAGGCAGGCAGTGCCTGGGTGTGCTGCAGGCAGCACTGGTGCTGCCAGGCTGCTTCTGGAGCAGGGCTAGGCACTGAGGGCTAGCCCTGGGCATCATCTTGGCATGGCCTTGCCGCTGGCTACACGCAGCAACGGTCAGTGCTGCTGCTGAGGAGGACCTTTTACAGATCTTTGGTGGTGACATTGTAAGAATAGTTCAAGGTACTACAAATGTTTTAAAATTATTTTATAGTAATTTTTTTCTTTCTTTTCTTTTTTTCTTTTTTTTTTTTGCCTGCGTGTAGTGGTTTTGCTTGGGAGGTGCTTTCAGAAGTGATGCAAAAATAAGGCATATTGCTGTGTGGAGCCACAACTGTGCACCATGACAGGTCTATGAAGCATAATTGGATCTATAGAATACCAGAATGGCTTGGGTTACATGGGATCTTAAAGATCAGCTAGTTCCAAGCCCTGTGTCGTGTGCAGGGAGACCTGCCAGACCAGGTTGCTCAAAGCCACATCTAACCTGATCTTGAACGTTCTCAAGTATGAGGCACCCACAACTTTTCTGGGCAACCTGTGCCCAGAGTACCTCATCAACCTCACAGTAAAGGGTTTATTCCTGATATCTGATATAAACCTGCCCTCTGTCAGTTTAAAGCATTATCCCTTGTCCTGTCATCACGTGCCCTTGTCAAAAGTCCTTCTCCAGTTTTCCTGCAGACCTCCTTTAGTACTGAAAGGTGCTAAAGGTCTCCCTGGAGCCTTCTCTTTTCCAGGTGAGTTTCTCTATTTAGTAGTTTAGCACTCACCTTTCTGTTTAGTGACTATTTACATGAATATTTTATACATCTGTCTGCTCAGAGTACTGATTTAGCAGCTTTCCACAAGGTTATTTCAGTTGGTAGCATTACTGCTCTTTTGGAGGGGTTCCCTTGTGCTAAAGTGGGTTAGCAGTGCCTAGGGCTTGCACTTGCCTTCTCCTGTTTGCATACCCAGGCAGGCCCTGGATAAATAAAACTGACCAAAGAAGAAGAGTGGGCTTGGGAAATAGCTGGGATACCCCAATTTTTCCCTTTTATCTGTTTGGTCTAGGAGATGTTGGTGGGCTGTGCACAGAGATGCAGCTTTACCTGAAACGCTTATGTGACTTCCACTAGTGTAAAGTGATTTTATGTGAGAACTGATTTTTAATGCTGGCTAAAATGTCAGTACACAAAAGTATATGGGATGTCAAGTTTCTTTATATTGTTTATATAAACTGGGGAATGTTTTCTGTTTTCATGTATCATTCTTTAACTTATTGTTATATGAACAATGAACATGATAAAAGGAACTTTTAGTTCTCTGTTTAACAAAGCCACTGTTTTACAGAATTTAATGACAATTCTTGATTAGGGGCTAGATGGATCTAGACCATCCTCTCTGTCTTAACACCATTAAAATTTTCTGTGCCTATCCACCTATATTAAGGTCGCATATCCCTCATCTCCCACATGAAAGTGTGTTGCCATTGAAAGAATTAGATCCCATAAATGAATATATTTTTTGTAAGAAAAGCTTCAATATAGATCTAATACTATTCTAATAAAGTGTAGAAAAACTTATGAAGGAATAGAACAAGTAATATAAAAATAAATGTATATTTCTTACTTAATATTCAAGATGTTTGTATTGTAATATTACATCATGCCTTGTGCATACTCCGAAATATTGATTATCCACCCTGAAACAGTAAAACATAGCACTCCAGTTTAGCTAAGAATTTAGAATTACTAATTCATTAAATAGGGCTAGGATAGTACATTCTCAACAAATGAAGCCTTTTTTTTAATTTACTGTAATCTTGTATGTATGCAATGCAAAACCACATGCTTTTTACCAACTGATCATCTTTTGGTTTTGATGTGAATTAATCACTGGCATTCCATTGTCCTATAAAGGAATGTGTTTCCTTTCTCATAAGGCTGGACAAAATGATGCTATTAAAAGAAACTTATGTAATAGAATAGTACAGAGATGTGCTGCATTATGAATGTAAAAAAAGTGAAACAATTTTGAATTTTTTTAGGGCCTGGCATTTTCACCATTTTCTCATGAGAAAGGCTCTTAAGCAGCCTGTCAGTGTTCTGCTGAGTACACTTAATGGTGCTGTGCTCCAAATCCCCATTTGTGCCCCAAATCCCCATTTGTGCCCCATTGTTGTGATAAACAAATACATGTTTATCATTTACCACGTGTCACTTGTGTGCCTGGGATCCTGCTGTGAAATGACAGTTCACGAACAGCCACAATAAAGTAGCAGGCTTGACTACAAAGAAAAGCTGTCTTTGCATACCAGGATAGTGGGCACTCAGGAACCTGAGTAAAGAAGTTGGTTTTGTGGGGTTTTTTTGGTTTTTTTGGTTTTTTTTTTTTTTTGGTTTTGTGATTTTCTTGGGGGTTTTTTTTGTTTTTTTGTTTTTTGTTTTTTGTTTTTTGTTTTTTTGTTCGGTTGGTTTTTTGTTGGATTTTTTTGTGGAGGCAGGGTTTGGGGGCTTTTTTTGTTTAGTTGGGGGTTTTTTTGTTTTTTTTTTTCCCTTTTTCCTTTTGTTTTTTCCTTGCTTTCCTTGTCAACACATTATGTTCTGTGGATCAGCTCTTCTAGCATTTCTATTTACAACCACAGCATCGCTGTGACTTTCACAGTGGACCAGATGGAGATTTCTGGGGCCTCATCCTTGACATCTAATGAAAGTCCTGCCTTTGTGTCTGGAAATTTAGAGAGTTGAAAGAGGTGACCATTGAGACAGGGAGAAAGAATGTGCTGATGATAGAGTACTGTGAGTGGCTTTGTTCCAGTGCTGGTGTAAAACCCTAAATGAATACAAAATATACCCATGGTGCTATTATCTGGGCCACGATTTGACTATTGGATGAAGATTAAAGAATGTTCACAGGTCGCTGAGCTGTTAAGTTTGGTATTGCTATTTAAGTAACTCTTCAATTTACTCCTACACAAAGTTATAGTCAAAGGTCTCTGCAAAGCATTTGAGGGTGGAATTAGGAAATCATGAATATTCTCATCTGTAAGAAGACTACCCACAAACAAACAAATATTGTGAATGTAAAGTCTTTAATTTTGAGCATTTTGAGTTGGACTCTTCTGGCTATGAAGGGATCTGCTAATGTACAAGTGAGATTCCTGCACTTTGTCTGGATATATCCTGTCCTGGTTAATACTGGCCATGAGCTTTGAGAAGTAACAAATATACATCAATAGTTAAAGGCACCATCCAAGCTGAAGCTTCAATTATCTACATTTCTATCTTGGCATCCCATGAGTCAAGAAAAACAGTACGATTATTTTTAGAAATGTCTGAAGTAGAATGCGTGAATGTTAAAATATAGATTGACTTTATTGCTACAAAGCCTATTTTTGTCATTGCAGTATTTTCATTATTAGTCTCTCTTATCCTGTGATGTAAGTGTTCCTTGCTAGACTTTTGAGTTGGGGGAGTGCTGAGTTTTCAGTTTGGTGAGCTTGGTTAAGGCTATTCTTCATGTGAACATAATCAGTACTGCCTGCTGCAGAGTAGTGAATGCTACCCCAGCTTCTACCCAAGTTTGCCAGTGACACATTGAATGACTTTATAAAGGAGATGATATTTCCTTTCTTCATCTTGGTTTTCCTCCTGTTACATGAGAACAATATTACTGACCTCCTGAAAAAAGTTCATTAAAACCATATATGCATTAGTGATTGAGGTTTGAAACTCACTTTGGTGCTGTGTAATGCAATATGCCTAGTGAATGCTGTTGACATACTTTCTTTAAGAGTGTGAGTTCAAGATGAATTCAATGAGGAGAGGACTTTGAACAGAAGAGTTTCCTCTTTGAAGTGAACAGGCATGTGCTACGTGCTGAGACAGGGGTGTATTGTTCTGTTTTACACAGGAGTTACTCAAGCTCTGCATCTAGGGTTACACAGGAGAGTAAGACAGGATCAAGGACCTAACTAAACATTCAATGCTTATAAAAAAATCTTATCTGGCTCCTTATGTATTCTTCCTAGATTTGGCCTCTGTTTGTACCCCTTTGGGTGCAATACTGTATGTCTAGTGATAAGAACTATTTGAATTAAAAGAAAAAAGAATTGAACTCTTGACAAAAAATCCCCACTGGACAGTGCATCATAGTTTTTCAGAATGGGTATACTTTACTGGTCAAGAAATATCTCCCCTGACAGGTATCTGAAACAGCAAATCTTAGAATTATGAGGGGGCTAGACCAGTGTCTATAAGTTCTACTGCAGGATATTACACAAAATGTTATGGTAAGTGGTAGATTAATTAACTGGAAACAGTTCTTGCTGTGCTGAGTTTCTTACAGACTGTGAAGCAATAGCAATTAAATGCATGCTTTTGATACATCTGCATAACAGACTAAGTGCAGACACCTTTTGAAATTGCAAAAAGGCCTGCTGAAACACACTACACTTCAAAAATAATTCTGATGTTTATATCAAAAATATTTCTAAAACTTAAAAGTGACCAAAAATAAATAGTTTTCTTTGAGGAGGAGTTTAGTTAGGTATAAAGCCTTAGAATATTCCCAGGTAAGGAGCCCATATGTAGTAGATACAGTGCCTGTAGTAGAGACATTTATCATGGAAATAGTAAGACAGTGCCTGTGTAATATCCAGTTTCAGCTGGCTTGAAAATGCTGGTGATTCCCACAAACAAAAAGAATTTGCAATCTCCTAGAAATCTCGTAGAATGTCACATTTAGTAATAAAGAATAATTTTTGCAAATACTTTCGTCCAAGTTTAGTTTTGGACCTCCTTAATGCACCTTCAATATATTTTCTTTAAGTAGCTATTGCACTAAGATTTCATGGAATGAAAAACCATGTTGATTATTTACTTCTGAAATAATTTATTTTATGCTAGAGTATAATTGTTAAAGTAATTACCTAAGTGTTGATTTCTCCACCAAATGCATTACTACACATTTCAGTCCATCTGAATGTGTTGGAGTATTTCTTCTGTCATAATTCATAGTAAATAAGTCAATTTTATCATATGTCAGGTATTCATCCTGTAGATAGATAATTGTTCATTTGTCTATGAACTTTCTGACCAATATGTATGTAAATACATAGAGAAGATGAAGCAAAGCACTTCAATAAAATAACATACAATGAATTTGGCTAAAGGGGAGTTTCTCCAGTAAGAGAGATTTCCCACTATAAAAGCAAGGAATATTCATTTTAAAAAGCTTATTTTCTCCAAAAATATTTTCTACACCTTTAAATATAAAATACAATAACTTACAAAACAGCAAACCAAACCTTGTGGAGATTGATGAGAAATACATTGAGGATTCCAGGGACCTGATCCTCTAAATAATTATGCTCCTGAATATCGTTATGCTTAAAAAGATTGCAGTTGATATGAAATGTGTGGGTTAGGATTAGGCTAAAAACATCAGTGTGATGCAAATGTGTAAAGATCATGATACCCCATGGTAAGACCATGGCTTGTTTCAAGTTTGCTCTCCAGCTGATGAACCTGCCTATGGAACATGGACGGGAATGAACTCCCAGATTAGAACAACCAAAGCCTTGAGAACTTTCTAGAACATATCCAGCAAAGTCAGATCATTATCTTTTCAAAGAAGATTTTAGTAGATTTAGAGTAAGTCTATCAACAATATCTCTGAAAGTGATAGACATGAGCAGTCACTTGCTGGCATGTGCCACCCAGTGTAAGACATGCATGTTTTTTGAATGTGCTTGTTGTTAACATGAGAAATGTCTGTTAATCCTTTGACTTATTAATGGCCTTTTTGTTGACCTTTTACAGTGGGTAAAACATCATTGCCAGTGTGTGAAATACAATTTGCACTGTGTGCAGTTCTTACCACACCGGGATTTTTGGCAACTGGAGCTTTGGGTATGATAACACTAGCCAGAAATACCAATAAGTGTTTGCAAATAATGCTTTGTTGTGAGAAAACATCCTAAAAGACAATACTGGAAGCATCCATAATTTTGGTTCTAGAAACACTGAATCAGAGAAAAAGCAAAAACATGGAAGTGGTAGTACTTCAAGTTTATATATAAAGTAGTCAGCCAAAAATAGATAAATAGCTTTACCTGAAGTCCATGGAAAGGAAGTGACTGAATAAGAGATATGCAAAAGATTTCTGGCATACCTGGGAGTTAATTGACTGGAAGCTTCATTCAGTAGCTTCACTTTGAGGTCGTAGTTGTTTTCCAGTGTACATTGTCTTAAACTTATGATAAGGAGGGTGTAGAGAAGCAGAGAGAAAGAGTGTGGAGAGTCTTAACCTTCTGTTTCTACCCTAATTATTCAAGGTTCTGTTTTTTAAAGTGAGCTTTGGTAAGGGCAATAATTTACTATATGCCTGTCCTCGGATTTCTGGCACCATCACTGAAGCTCAGTTTATCCACCAGCCTTCTCAGTGTCTACCTTTGGACTCTCTGAAGATGCACAGTGCTTCTGAAATAGATACAACATGGCAACAACGGCTTCCCCCAATCACTTCCAGCTGAACTTCTTTTTATAATGTGTCCTAATGGAAACTGCCTAGTTTTCTTGTTTTACCAAACAACCAAAAAGAAAATCTTCCCACTGCTTTCTGAACAAAAAGGTAGTTGCCCCTAAACATATACATTTACACTCTATTTCCTCTTCCTAAACTTATGCAAACATTTCATATCTACTGTCTGAAAACCAGAAGAGAGCCCCTGGAAACAGTATTAGGCCTTTCTCCTTGGTATTTAGATGAGTGCTGTAAAAGTCTGTTCTGCAAATGGATATATTTATTTTCTTTACTTTTTTGGATTTCCTGTTGGAGAACATTTGCATTTGAAAGTGTTTTCTGGGCCTTGCTCTGGAGATTACTGTGAGGAAGTCTGGATGGGGGGGTGGTTTTGTTAATTATGAATTTGTGCTAGTTTGAGGGCTGTCTGTATGATCTATACTCTTTCCTGGAATTAATACTTTTCTGTGCTAGAGAAACACAGTTTTTTAGTTGACCTAAACAGTACAAATTTGAAAGAACTGAGGTCATCAGTGGTAGTCTTTTTCCCCTGAAGCCATAACCTTTTGAAACTAAACTTCTGACAAGTTGTCAGCTGAATGTGGATGGTGAGTAGTGACTGGAGTGACCCCATTGAAGAGGTAGGAGTAAAACTACAGGTCATGGGAACAATACCCATGTCACAATCTTAATTCAAATTCTTAATATTTATTTTTGTCTGTGGCACGTTGATTTGAGTGTATTTTCCTGCGTATAAAAATCCTGAACAGCTATATGCCTGTGAACATATTCAAAAAGATGGAGAAGACCAAATCCAGTTGATGTGTATAGGAACTGTTTCATTGTCCATCTTCGAAGAAATTGGAATAAGGAGAAGAAACTACTGACAAAACAGCATTGTTGTGTTTTACTGATGTGTGATTGTTTTTAATGTAGGCTAATAAAAAATTATATGCCACATCATGAGTTTGAAAACAAAATGTGAAATGAGTGAGAGGCAGAAAATCAATATGAGTGCTATTTTTATGAAGCTAGGTATTTTACCCAGTTTAAGAAGCAAGTTATCACTATCAGAAGGGGATGAAATGAAGCTTTACAAATAATCCTTCAGGTTATCATAGGAAGAGGATTCAATTCACTGAGCAGACGTCTTTGCAATCCCAATTTTGAGTGCTCTAGTGTACAGAGGGAAATGAAAAAAAAATGAAAAATTGAGAGCTTTTTGTCAGCCTTTCAGTGGTCTGTAGTAGGTCCAAATAAAACCCCTGATGATCAGGAATAATGAATGTAGTGTTTATCAGTATGGACCTAAGATAGGAATGACAGAGTAGACAGGTTGATGTCAACTGTGTGTAATGCTTTAGTAGCTATTTTAAAGGACAGACAAGGCAACATCTGAAATTTGAAGTTCAGCTGGGGTTTGCTAAACTGGAAAAAAAGAGTTCTGATGAAATTTTTAACAAGTAAGCATAGTGATTACTAATAAAATAGACTTTAAGGTAAAGACATCTAAATTGCTTTGAAGTTTGTCAATTGAATATGTGTGAGGGGAAGGCTGTATTTTATTTATTTCGGGGTGAGGATGACTTGCTTCCCAGTTTGCTTGGAAGTATTTTTGATCAAACTAACTCATTTCCCTACTAGCCTAAACCATAAAGTGCTGCAGTTCTCCTCATTAGTACGAATGCAGCATGAGACAATTTAGATGACACGGCAGATAGTTAAAAGAGAAATTGCAGAGGTCTACAGCATGAGGGAATGCAAAGACAGTTCCTGTCCCATACTAAGAACAAAAAGCTCCAGAGCACATTTGTGGCTGTGTCAACTATGGCTATGTTGAGAAGCCAGAGCTGCTGTTTCTGCTGTGCCAGCCTAGAAAGCCAACTTCTTTTACATTGTTCACATGCCAGGAGTCACTTCAAATTTATACTTTTAGGTATTGGCCATATCATTGCTAATTATTTAGTTGGGTTAGGTATGAACTGTTATGTCTAATAAAGTATCCATATTATAAATACAAATCTCCAGTAAAACAACCAACAGCATCTTAAAATGTACATATCTGTAGTCCAATTCATCAGGGTTAATATTTGTCAAATACTCCACAGAGACTTATTTGCTTTTCTGCCTAACATAGCAACCTGCCCTTTTAAAAACTATCACAGATGTTGGCACTGGTCTCCTTTTCTTTGGCTTTATAAATTCCTTGCTGACCAGCTTTCAGGTGCAGTTAGTGCAGTAGTTTTTGTGGAAACTAGATGAGAATACTGTAATATAAGAGAACAATGATTCAAAAGTAAGGACTGGAGTTAGTCTGGAAAATGTTGGTAGGTCAAATGTAATTCTTTCTTTGTCCTTCTGTGCCAAATATTTGAGTCTGGAGTGCCTTATAAGATTTTAGAGTTAGCTGAAGGAGATGAGAATAATTGACATGAAATGAAATTTTTTTCTGTGACCCAACTGCTTTTGTGAAATTTTATACTGGTTACTATTTGACAGCAGCTTTTTTTCTTTATAGAGGGTAAGCTCCCCCAGTCAGACAAAGCAAAGAGCCTCAAACTTCCCCCAAATTCAGACTAAAATGAACTGGAAGAAAAATTTCTGCCAGAAATGAACTCATTTTGAGTTTTTGTGCTTCAGCACTGGAAGAGAACAGGATGTGTAGAGATGTATGCCACTGAGAGGAAAAAAGTTGACATTCAAACAGTTTAGTATTCCAGTCCTTTTGAGACTCACAGAAAATGTAGGCTGATTCGTATTTTCCAGACAGATAATTAATTTTATTATGGGAACAGGGTCATTCTAGTCAAGAAATATAAGTTGGAAAATACCTGTATTTGCTTAACTAAAGAAATAACTGTGGCTGTTCTCTTGCCTTTCTTTAGATGTGTGGCCAGCTCTTCATGTCCGACCTCTTGGTGTGCTGCATTGAGTTTGTTGTCACTGCTTTGCTTTGATTCCATCCCTTTTTTACAAATAGATTCATGTTTGAATTATTTTCCAGTGGAAGTAACTAGAAAATACTCTTACTTTCCATTGAAAAGAGCTACCCTTAATTTATTTGTAATTCAGTGCTTTGGCATTCATTATTTTTATATCGTTTAAGAATTTGTATCAAGAACTGGATGAATCCTATTCTGGTTTTGTAAATAAAAGGCTAGGAATTATCACTGAAAGAAATCTTTGAAGTTTTCAGTCTTCTAGACTGGTCTCAAGATAGACTTGTTTTGGTTTGATTTCATGTTTGTATGTTTAATACAACATGTATTAATACAACATACATAATGTAGGTTTGTCCACCTTATATATTTCAACCACTATGCTAAAAATTTAAAGAACTAATTCTTACAATCAACTTTAAGTTTGGTACTGTTATTTAAACACTGGCATTGATAGTGGTGTCTAACCACTGAACAGAATCAGTAAATGTAAATTATTCAGTTTAGTAAATGGAAAAAATAAGTGCATGTTTCAGAAAGTGGTGATTTCTTACACTTTGTTCATTATCCCACAAGTGAAAGTCACAAACACTTTCTTATTGTTTTGGTTTTGCCCATCTCTGCAGGTGGCAGAGGCGACCCAGGAGTAAGAGTCCAACTTTCTCATTTTGCTGAAGAGACCTGTGAGAGGAGGCTCGACATTACCCGTGGTACAGAATGGCATGTCTCTAGAATGCAGGAGGTAAAATCTTCTATTTGGGATTTTTGCAACTGATTTATTCTTTCTATCTTAAATATAATTGACAGTTGTTGGCAATTTTGGCCTTAGGAAACACCAGGTAGCATCTTGCCATGCAAAACATTCAAGAGCCTGTACTTTGCAGAGCTGATCTACCTGTAGATTTGTATTATTGTTACTTGTATTACATCTTGGAGCATTGTGCTAGATTTGGAACATTTTAGAGTGAATATGGTGTTTGTAGAGATAGCAATGGTTTAAGTTCATGAGGTAAAATATTAATACCTTAAACATTTTCACACAACTCTCTTTGCTTTGTGGAGGGTTTAGGATCATGTATAGAATATTTGCACCTTTGTAACACAGCAGTTTCCAAAATTCAGCAAGCATTTTTACTTGCACAAGACCTTAGGATCACATTCCATTGTAGATGTGCTGATGACTGGGGAATCAGCACACTGCTAAGACAGTTAGATTTTAATTGAGAATTAAGAGGGCGTAAAACTGTGGTGGTGGTTGTTAAAGCTGTGTCCAAGAGGAAATGAGGAATATTATGTCAGACTCAGAGGATGAGCTGAGCCATTTCTTAGCTGCTGTGTAGCTATAGGAAAAGGTCTGGTGAACTAACAAATATACATGCATTTTGAATATCACGTTATGTCATGAGGATCTTGCACACACAGTTGCAAAGTTCAGGCTCTAGTATAGACTACTGAAGTGTTTTTCCCTTCCTTAGGGGAAAGGAAAGGCTGCTTCTTTTGCCAGCTCATGCTGTGGTTTGCTGGTGTCATTAAGTGCTCATTAATAGTGATACCAAGCCTTGCCAGTGTTTCCCAGATTTAGACTGGGGTCCAAGCCTCTGGACAATACAAAACTAGAGATGGCACTTCCTCTCTAGAGTAGCTGTGGTGGAAAAGTTTGTGTCAGACGCTGTGAAGTGACCAAAATGACTTAAATATGGAGAAGAAAGCTCTGCACTCAAGTGATCTAGTATCAGTAAAACATTCCTTATCAAGACTGCTGCTCACCTGTCTCTTTGCTTTCCTGTGATAAAGTGGCTTTCTCATTGGGAGTAATGGTGCAGATTGGAACAATTCAAACATTCTCAATGTCTTAGGTTGTTCTTACTGGGCACAAACTGCACAGATGTGAACTGTAGGAAGGTGGCCAATGTTTTTGCCAATTTGGTGGGCAGTTTCCTGAATGCCTTCCAGTAGCTGGCAATTTTGGGTACTGCAAAAAGGTCAGACATACATTTATTACATAAATAAATATAGCATAACCCTTAACAAAACTATTCTATTTTATTTTTTTCTCGACTGCTATTTTAACTTGCAGTGATGAGAGAGTAGAACATTTTATGCTGTTTTATTTTCTATTCTTTTTTCTTCAAATGTGTGCATGACTTTTATTAAGCCACAAATGGTATATTACATTGTATTAAAGGAAAATGTGATCTTATGCAGTTTACTGATGACATAGAACAGAAGTGAAATCTAAATTATTGAGAAATATGAGACACTGAGAAATATGATAAGGAGCTTAATGGCATTTATATTACAATAGAACTGAATAATATGAATAGATTTGCAAATTAGCAAAACTTTCCTCACATAAATGATGCATTCAGGGCCAAATGTGTGGATCTGCAAGACTTTAATTTTTATTTTTAAAATCTATTAATGATAATAGTGTGAATTTGGGGCTGGTCCACTTTTTTTTTCAGGGAAATTATTTGGGATAAAATGGATTGTGGGTGGACCTGCCAAGTGCTAGATGCAGAAAGGAGTGACCTTTTAAAGTTCATAAATATCACTTAGTTTAAACTGCTAATGATCTACATACATGGTTTGGGTATTACCACTTTGTTATGTTTTAGTGAGATATTGGAACAACTTGTGGCTAAGCCAGTCAGCACAGCAGACCAGAGTCTTGTTATTTTTCTGTTTTTAAAAGCAGAGCATACACCAATATAACAATGTTTAAATAACATTGAAACAGATCTGCACAGAAAACAATACCTTTCAGATTTTTTGTTCTTTATAAAAATCCTCATTGAAAACTTTAACAATGACTGAAAGGAGCACTTACAGGCAAATATCCAAAATACACTGATCTAGATGAGGCACCTGTGCTCTTTTTTTCTGGACATATATGCAGTTGATTAGATTGCATGGTGAAATATTGCTAGGAAAACATAAACCATGCTTGAGATTAAGGAAAAAAAAATCAAGTTTTCTTCTCAAATCATACATGAAATTATTTCACCAAAAAAAAAAATAAAAAAAAAAAATTAAAAAAAAAATCCAAATGCCCCCTGATTAATTTTGAGCTTGAAACAGTTTCTTGATGCTTCCCAGTGATGATCTTCATCTTGTGTCATCCACACCTCCAGGGCCCTTCAGGTGTCCGGGTGTATTTGTGTGTGGATGTCTATGGATAACTGAGGAAAACCTGTCTCCTTCAAAGAGGTAAAAACAATACAAAGGGAGCAGGATTGCTTGTTAAGATGTGTAGACCTGGGAGGAATGAGATGAAAATAGAAAGCTAAAAGAGTTGACTCAGTGTCAGAAAATATCCAAAAGCTTTTCAAGTATGAAATTTGGAGAACATGGGATTTGATAAAAATCTTAGTTCAAGACCAAGCTCATTTTCTTTCTTCCCACTGCTCTTTTGGTAATAATTGCTTTTGGATTATAAATGGCTAAAGAGCATTCCAAAACTTCAAAGAACTCTTTTACTGCTACTGCAATCTATACATGGTAGGGCTTGATGGGGAATGCAAGATTTATTCCAGGAACATTAGCTTTTGTATATTACTATTATGTATAGAGGCAGGATGAATTTGGCAGCCATCATTCATTATGGCAGACATCTGCCATCCCATAAAAGGTTTCACTGAAACCATGAAGTTATTCACAGAAGAGCATCAGCATGCATGTTACATATTTTTACTATCAAAAACACAGTTAAAAATGTGATATTATACGTTCTTGAACAAAATCTGGGATAATCCTGGTTTCATTGAAAAAGTCTTTAACTAAGATTGATTTGAATTCAAACTTGCATCTGTATCCAACTTTTTTATTAAAATATATCTGATTTTTCTCATTTCTATACCAGGTGGATTTAAAGTGAGTTCTCCACTCTGCCTCTGCACATTGCTGTGCACATAACAGAAAAATATGAGCTCCCTCTTGTGGTCCAAAAAACCTTCTCCTTTCCCCAACTGAACCAAGACGATCCTGACCAAAGTGTTTATATTTCAAGTTTCTTGGGTAATTCCTGGACTTCATTAAAGGATAAATCTCTGATTCAACAGTATTATTGAGACATTTAAAAGCATGGCACAATAAAATAATAAAAAAAAAAGATACGGCTAGCATCATTCTAACAAGAAAGTAAAAGCTTCTCTAAATATATCATGATTAAAATACTGAATAATAATGCCAGGTGTGCAAGTAGAGAGCTCTTAGTCTAATAGAACATATTTTTAGCTATTAGAAATAACAAGTATGTTCTCAATAAGACATAAAGAATAATTTTACAACTTCTGGGATGACAGACATTGCAAAATAAGATACTCATTGCGGGCACTTAAAGACTGAAAATTCTTAGAAAACTGTGTAGAAAAAGAGTCTTCTCACAAAAAAAAAATAAAAATCAAGAAGCGACAGCTTCATCAATAGTACTATTTTACTGGTTTACAGCCCAAGAGTCTGCCTGTAACTGCTCCTTGTGTATCAAGATTACTTGTGTTCCTGCTGATGAATCAGATAGGAAACAGTTTAAAGGCATTGAAATTGTGGCTTCTTTAGTCTGTAATTAATGATCTTTTTAAAAGGGTTTTAATTTCATAGGGTTCTTGCTGTAGGTTTCCAAAACAGTAGAAAACCAGAAACTTAGACTTGGTTTCAAATGACATACAGAGATATACACTCCTGTGTCAATTAGATACATTGTTTTCTTATCCGTGATTTTAATTTTTCAGTAACTAAGTTGTTTATTTTTTAAAAAAATCTTCATCGAATGGGGGACTAATGGTAAGTGAGATTCTGTTTTGACTGCTGCAGTGATTATGCACACCAAATGGTTGCTGGGAGGACATCTTAAATGGTTTATTTTGGATGATCCTTTTAACTATTTTAGATTACAATGAGAAATACTGAACATCAACCTTTGCATCATATGATCAAGTGTTGCAAAAGGGTCTCTCCTCGAGGAGTTAAGAGACAGCAATCTTGTTGCCATCTGTGTGATAGCTTTAGTTTATCTGGGAAGTATTCCAGGACAAACAAGGTCAGAATGTACTCCCTGAAAGGAATTCTGTGTAGACAAGGTGATGGTACACCTCCCCATTGAATGAGAGATGGATTGGGATTGTTCATTAATCTTTTACCAAATGTCATTTCTGTGACAGAAGACAAAAGCTGCACAAGAGTCAGAGGCCTTAGAGAGAACTGAGGAATAATCTCAGTGGAAGAAGGGAATTGGAAGACTTTCTTTAGAAGGTGTAACTTGTGCCCTTTTATAATTAGATTGAAAGCATGCTGGTATGACACCTTGGTCCTAGACTAGTTTTGCTGGCACATGAGCATGGATTTGATTGCATTCAGGAAAAATTCAAGCTGCACTTTCAAATGTTATCTGCTGAGGTTCTTTTGGTGGGAAAACTTTTAACAACAGTGGCTGTGTGGAGATTATATGAGCAGTAGTGATTACTTCTATTAAAAAAGAAGAAAACATGGGAGCATATACTCATGGAGACAAACTTATTTATCATCTGAGAACTAATGTTATAGAGAGAAAAGATGGAGACAAATAAACATCTCTGCTTTCTAGAGTGCAAATAACTTGTCAAGCTGTCAAAGAGAATGTTTTTACCATTTATCAGATTGTTCTATTCTTTGAAATGCTTAAACATTCTGTCACTCCTATTTGAACCCACCTGTATGGTTTTCAAACATTCTCTAGCCTAACTGCAAGAGAAGAGCTTTAACAAATGGTGATTTCCTTTAAAGCATAGTTTACTTTAAGAGGCACTTTCCAATCCATACGTGATTACAAATTTTAAAGGAATATAGGATGATGAAATTTTAGCTGGAGAAATCCATGGATAAACATATTGATTTTTATTACGTTTTAATTACAAAATTGTAATATTTTTGCTTTCCTGGAATAGCAGTTTTGGCATCCTACAATTACTTTGTTAATTCACACTTCTTCTTCCTGCTTTTCCATTTGTTCATATGCTTTCTTTCTTATGCACTTCAGTTCATTTGGTTGTTTTTTGTCTTTCTTTTCTTGCTCTTACTTCCTTAACTACCACACCATATGAAGCCAGGGAAAACCTCACCAGCTCATAGCGTTGCTTAGCAATGTCATGCATCTCTTGCTGTCTGTTGTGAAGCCATGGCATCCTGGTCTTTCAACAAAGATTGCTATATCACTGCTTTGCTATAGGTTCCATTTTTTCCCTGAGATTTCTGATAAGAGATGATGTGTCTAGACAGCGTACATAAGAGATTACCTTCTATCCATTATAATATAATTAGATCAAGTCATACCAAAGCTCACCAAGATTTTATGTTTAAAAGGTCAACAGCTTTTATTCCATATCTCAAAGATAAGCACCTTACATTGGGCTTAATATGTAGAGTGCTGTGCCTGAAAAAAAAGGAGCTTCAAAAGATTTCCACTTCTATTATATCATTCAAAATAGAAATTTGATACTGTAATATGTCCATTTTAACTTCCGTGATTCATGGAGCTAGAGATAAAAATAGGTCAGCTATGCCCCTACTGGTTCAGGATTATTCCCTGAAATACATTTTCTGTTTCTAAGTCCAGAGTAGATTTAACTATCTCCAGTGAGGATTTACATTTATTAAACTGGAGGGCTGTTCTTTGGTGATCTTAATATATTATCATTTATTATTTGTATTCTGGCAGCAATTGGAGATATCAACTGAAATTAGAATCCCACTATGCAAGGTATTCTATGAACACATTGAATGAAGTAATTTTTCACCTGAAGGGTTTACAGTCTAGATAGATAAAACAAAGATTGAGGAAGTGGCCATAACAATATCCCCATTTTAGCAAAGCACAACTGAAGCAAAGAGAGGTGAGCTTCTCCTTGGCTTGCTGATAATATACATAACAGACCTGATAAGTGACTTCAGATCTGCTTCATTCTGGCCTTGTGCATTACCTAGAAATAGGTTTCTGCATTAGAGTAAGATACCACTCAAGGTTTTGATTACTAGACTTTTTCTTCCCTAATCTCTTGCCTCTTTTGGGATTTATAAAGTTCATTAAATTACTTTGAATTATATAATTTTCAATGTTAAATTGTCCTGCTTGTTAACTATACCACTCAAACATCAGAAGAAACTTAGCACATAACCCATGTTTTTAGAACTCCCTCCATTGCTCACCAAATGACTTGTTGAGTTTTTAATTTTTTTCCCTTTTCTCTGCCAGCTCCTAACTCTGCTCTGAGTTCACTGTATCTTTCTTTAGCTTTATAATTCAAAATTCCCAGCACTGATTGCAGTAGTTTTGCCAAAGCTCTACAAAACAGAGAAGCTGTCTTTTTTTCCCCATGTAATAATTGCCTGGCATATTCTCTAAGTGGGGATATTTCTCCTAGCAAATATTTCTTTGCTTTGTAAAGATCAGTATGGCAAATCTTAGTGAAAGCAATACAGCACGGTTCTAAACAGCTTAGTATTATAAAGCTAGTATGTCAAATTCACAGACTTTTGCAAACAAACTGCTGTGGTTTAACCCCGGATGGCAGCCAAGCCCAACACAGCTGCTCCCTCACTCCCTGCAACAGTGAGGTGGAGGAGAGAGGCAGAACAGTAAAGGTGAGAAAACTTGTAGGTTGAGACACTTTTATAGGTAAAGCAAAAAAAACCCCAAGGAATTAATTCCTCATTTCCCATGGGCAAGCAGGAGCTCAGCCATGCCCAGGAAAGAACAGCTCCATGACGTGTAACTTAAGAAGACAAATTCCATCACTCAATGCCTCCTCCCCTTTCCTCCCTTTTCCCCAGCTTTCTGTGCTGAGCAGGAGGCCAATATAGTCTGGAATATTCCTCAGGTCAGCTGGGGTCAGCTGTCCTGGCTCTGTCCCCTCCCAGCTTCTTGTGCTCCCCCAGCCCCTTGCTGATGGGGTGGGGAGGGAGGCAGGAAAGGCTTTGACTCTGTGTAATCACTGCTCAGCAAAAATGAAAACTAACACAGATAACAATACTCAATTCAAAATATAACCACAATTTATGATCAAAATTTACAAGACAAGCACACAAACATTTCATTTAGGCCAACGAAGTTGAGAGCACTGCTTCAGCACTTGTTTTTCAGTCTTGTTTTGCTGGCGCATTTTGTTTATTAGGCTTTTCTAGCAGGATGATGATGTAATTTGGGCCACGGTGATCTGCATCATTGCTTGTCTCACAGTGGATTTTGAGACACACCTAAAATGTTCCTCTTTAAACACTTCAAGAACATCATTTCAATAACAAAAATACAGTTTTATGCGTGCTCTTTCTGTGGTATCTGGGAGGGAGATCATAGAATCATAGAAAATCCTGCTTTGGAAGTGACCCACAAGGATCACTGAAGTTCACCAATGTGTCCTTTTGGAAAACAGGTTTCAATTTCCAATTAGCTTTAACAGTAACAAAAGAAATGAACAAATTATAGAACCAAACATCCCATCCTAACCCTGTTACATGTGTTTTCCACAAACTATCCTTTTTTGCTCCTCAGTTGCTGAAAATATTTCCAGCAACCTCTCCTTTAGTATAGCATTTGTTGGGGGGCAGCAATGCTGCAAAAGGGAGTCTTTTCATGTTTCAATTAATATTTTTCTCTTCTTAGTTTGGACTATTGCATCTACCCTATCTCAGCCAACCAACAATGTATTTTGTGATTTAACTCTGAGACAACAGAAGAGAAAATGGCAGCATAATTCAATATGTTAGCAGCAGAAAGAATGCTAACAGCTCACTATTTGGGGGAAAAATAGAAGCCAGCGTCTTCAGGCTCAGACATCTGTTTCATACAATTTGCCAAGAAATGCCAAAACTGTGAGCTCTAGTATCATTAATTAACATAACATAGCTAGTATTGAAGTGATGGTTTTAAGAGATTAAAGAAAATACGTGTTATATGTATATTTCGTGTCCTTTCTCATAAAGTTACTTACTCTGCTAATTTTCATTATTCTTCTTCATAATTGCCACTACTGACTTACTTATTAATTTGTTTTTTTTTCTCACGATGATGCTTCAAGGATGGGCAATTTGCATCTCCTCAATCTATAATGAGCTACTGAAGGGCAATTAGCACTGTCAGGCCTGCTTACCAGCCACTGATGCAAATTTTTGTCCTCCAGCATACTTGTCTGTTGATCAGTCAGCTTCATCTAAGACCATGATGCCCTCCAGCCAACAGTAAATCTGTAACTCACACAACACAACTGTTGTACCAACTGTGCAAATTAAGCAAGGAAGTGACTGCTTTTGTTGTGTTTCAGTTCCTTGTACTCTTCACACTTCCTGCAGTAGAGGATTTACACTTTAGGATGGTCCGAGAGTAGTAGCTGTGTGCAGCTCAGCTACTAAACAGGAAAAAAGGGCATAGCTAAAAATGAACATAAAATATTTATTATGTGTATTGGTTGGCTTTTATTCTTAGGAGTGCCTTGTTTTGCTGCCCTTCTCTTTCCTGGAGTAGTGCCTCAGATGCAAAACAATTGAGTTTACTGTACCAAGGCTTACTGTTGTCCCATTGCATTCCATGTCTTCCTCTTCCATTCCTTGTGTGTGGGTGTATTTATAATCTGCTTAGTTCAGTCACTCCATGTTTATTGTATGTTGCCCCCAATAATTCTGCCTGTTTCATGGGTTAGTCAGATTTTTAGGGTCAGTTAGAAATTCAATGTTAACTGGCTTCTATTTTTTATGTTCCTAAGCACATTGCTGGTACATAAAGGCCATAAAGAAGAAACCAAATTGAATCTGTTCTGAGGTCTTGAAGTGTTGACTAGCCTGTGTTATTAAAAATAATGTAAGATGTTTTAGATTTTTTCCATCTTGTATTTTATAGTCTATTTTTTTTTGAATTCTAATATGAAAAAAATTATCTAATCACAACAGTTATTTTCAGTAGGCAGCAAATATTCCAACAACAGTGAAGCCCAAACTGACAATCATACTGGGCCATTTTTTTTCCCTGCAGTATCTTGTCATTCCTTGTTAGTTATTTACTATTTTCAAATACAGTGAGGTTCTTATATTGTTATTTTATCCTACATAGGATATAGGAAATTACAAATATTGTAACATGGATTAAAATCAGAAGACAGGGACGTATATGTATTTTTTCAATGGGATTTCAAAATCTGCATGATCTGTCATACCTATTTCAGAAGTGAAACCACATGAAATGTTAATTTCAGCATCAGCATTAGAAAAGCCCCCTGCTTACTCAAGGGCATATTTTGATTTTCATAAAACCCAGACCATGAATTTTAAGCTGATTGTGAAGGTTTACTAGCCTAACTTCCTGCGTAGACACGCTCAGGATTACAGCTTTGTGTTATAGCTGATGTAATA
Source organism: Promerops cafer (assembly GCA_013398275.1). Classification (NCBI taxonomy): domain Eukaryota; kingdom Metazoa; phylum Chordata; class Aves; order Passeriformes; family Nectariniidae; genus Promerops; species Promerops cafer. Next base: position 1,350,997 of record VZSE01007467.1, read on the forward strand.
AAACACCATGCTGGTATCAAAATGGTGACTGGCTTCAGCTGGCTGCTGCTTGATCAGGTGTAAAGAAAGCAGATAGACAGGTATGGCATGAGCTGGGCTCCAGCAGAACATCCTTCCATGACCACAGTGAGATTTAGATTAGCTGAGTTGTATCTTTGAATTTCATATTCTAACATGGAGGTGCTGTTTTCAGTTTGGTTTTCTTTTTCAAAAATCTTCCTGTGTGGTACAGGAAAAAAAAATCCATGCAAAAAATTATTGTTTATACCTGATTTTATGCCTCTGCTGTAAAGAATAACAATTTTTTTCATATGTGGTTAAGCCCTACTATTACCTACAGTGCACTACTAACAGAACTAAGGATTTTCTACCAAATACTGGCAGATGTGGTAATAAGGGTTCTTGTAACTACTAAAATGGGAGAGAAAGAATGAGCCAAAAATTAGGGATTTGGAAGATCCTGACTCAGTGTTGCTTATATAGACCATATAAAGATGTATATAACAATACAGGCTATCCTACAGATTTTCTGGGTTGTTCTGGAAAAATGCTGCGTTTTTCTATCTTGCTGCATTATTGATGGTTTTGTAAAACATCGTGTAATGGGACCCTCAGCAGGTTAGATGGTAATAATGAAACAAACCAGAAAGTTTTCTTTTTTTTTTTCCAGAATTGATATAAAGATAGCTTGACCATTTTACATTTAAATATGTGTCATTATAAGGCATATGTGTATATCCCTGTCCTTGACTATAGATAGTGGTGATGTGTGAAACATACTGGAAAAAGAAAGCAGAGGCTATGATAGCTGTATTAATAGAGTTGAAAGAAAAAATAAAATAAGGAGATAGCATCTATTTTTTTCAAAATGAATTGAAAACTATAGTTCATTTTGTATATGATAGTTCTGGTGGAAATATCATTGATATCTTAGAGTTTAGGCTATAACTCATTAGACAGACTTTTCCATTTTCACTGATGTGATTGTGTTGCATTTGAACATCTTATTACATGAAGACATGCAACTGAGTGGATTCATCAAGAGTCTTTGCAGTTAGTTCACATAAAGAAGTTCTTTTTCTCTGGCCCATCATCAGGCCTGAGTAGAGTGTCAGACATCTGATTAACACAGAAAATCATAGGCTTGCTGAATCATTTGATATTTCTTGGAGAATAAAGGGGACTATAAAATAGAGCATGAATAATTCATGTACAGGACTATCCAAAGTCATTTTCTGATGATGTGACTTCTCCCTCTTTTCAGAACTGAACTTTGCTTTTAAAAGCCAGTGTGATAAAAGTGTTTCTGTAGTGTGGAGACATCTTCCTTTTCAAATATTTATCTTATAAAGTAAAAGTGTCACAAATGTTGAAAATAGGAAGAAGAAAGACAAAAATATATTGGAATTTCTTTACCAGAGAGAACTGTAGGGTGTGAAAATAAACTGACTTGTTATTTCAGGAGATTTAGTCATGACAGTAGAAAACTATACTTTCAGTGGAGGGTACAACTAATTTTTAAGAGCATCACCCTGTCACAAAATGTAAACTGAGAACTTGGCATGGTATTTTTCTTCTGCAGAGTGCTTTGTAGGAGATGAAAAATAGAATCCTCCCCAGTCTGCTTCATTGCCACATTTAATAGGCTGTGCTAGGGTGCTAAGAAATACAATCTGGAAAATTTTTCTCTAGTGGTTTAACATGTTAAAGTCTTGAGTGTTTTTTCTGCTGACCAGCTCATCTCCAGGTTATCATCTCCATCTCAGTATTAGCAAGCAAAAAGGCTTAAGCAGATGAAGTCTATTACTATCCTTGCCCTTCCTATTTTCCAGGCTCTGCCTCATTTTTGAGTCCCTAGAGCCTGATTCCAGCACTTTTTATGCTATCATTCACTGGGCTTGCCTCCTGCAACAAAAGTTCTTGACAAACAATGGAAATTGTAATCTCTGGAGAAAAATCATAATTTTGTTTTGTGAAATCAAACATGAGGGAATAGGCTTTTTTTTTTTTTGGAATACCAGACCATGCTGGATTAAGTCTGCTTCTGGTGAAGAAGGCTGTAAGTGGAGAAAGGTGCCATTGACAGAACATTGCAAACTCTGATGAGGACTGCAGATGAAAAATTGGTTCTTGGATAAAAGCAATAGAAGGAGAATAAGTAAGATGTGGAGAAGGCAGTATAGGGACAACTATTCATGAGGTTATGAAGAAAATGATGTGAAAAAGCCCTATGAAATGCACCTGTGATGTGTTTGCTTGTGTGTGCTAAAGGCAGATTAATAGCTTATTGTGTTCATTGAAGACATGGGTTTTGAGCCCTTAATTTTTACCATCTTTTATTAAAAAATCTTATTGTTTTTTCATCTGCACATAAATATTATACTACATTGATGTGTAGATTCTAATTATATTCATTACAGTCCCATAGTACTGTTGCAATTATATAATTTATTTTTTTTTACAGGTTATTTCCACAAAGAAGAGGGAAAAGACTCACTGTGGTCAGTTAAAGCAATGTAATAGTGTCTGCATTGGGCCTGTAGTACTTGGTGCCTCTCCCATTTGGGGATTTATTGACTTATCCTAATAGTTACAATGAAAAGATGACTAACTCATGGAATCCTATTTAAAAACCCAACAGTACAGCACTTGAATGAGTGGTAATAATAACTTGAAAGGGCTTCAGACCAAGACGTTGTGCTGGCAGTGCCTGAAGCACTTCCTAGTGGATGGTATGAAAAGCATGTGAGAGAGCACCTCAGCACACTGTGAAGTGCAATTAGAAACAGGTGGATAAGAAAATGGTTAGACTGACTTGTGGCACCTCTGTTTCTAGTAGTCACAAAAAATTTCTGTAGTAACTATCCTGAAGCTGGATTCTCAGGTAACACTTGGGAGCTTTATGCACGTATTTGATCTTGTACTATTAGTCAAAAGACTCTGGAAGTAGTTGGAAACCATAAAACAGTTTTTGCTGTGATCAAGGGAATCTCTAACCCTGTGAGGAAAACCAGACAAAACAGAACTGATTTTGGGAGGGGGATATGTGGAGAATGGTGGTGGGAGGTAGAAACGGGAGAGCAGAAGGCAATCTAGTTTTTTGTTGTTTGGTTGGTTTTTTGGTTGGTTTTTTGGGGTTTGGTTTTTTTTTTTGGTTTTTTTTTTTTTTTTGTTTTCTTTTTTGTTTGTTTGTTTTGTTGTTATTGTTGTTTGGTTGGGTTTTTTTATTGGATCTATTGATAAAAAGCTCAAAGGCTGCTTGGAAGTGACCTCAGTCCTGTTCATAGGACCAGGGGAATGCAGGCTGGAAGCTAAAGCTTGCTTTTAGTCAGTGATCTGTGAATAACCCTCAGTCCCTTAATGACGTGAGAAAAGCCTCCAAAGGGAGACAGTGAGTCAGAGAGAAGGAGGCACAGAGATTGCTTGAACAACCATTAGCACGTCATTGGTAATCCCAGCGACACCTTTCACATCCCTGGCATTTGTCTCAATGCACTCCACTGAAGGCTGGTACTATGTTTTATTTAAGGCTTTCTCACTGCCTTCTGGAGATGTGTGTGTTACTGTAGCCTGACTGATTGGTTGTCTGTTCTGTTTACTAACACTCTGAGATCCTGCAAGAGAGGGGAATCTGTGGAATTTCTACCATGGCTCAATACCCCTGGATTGAATCTGCTTTTTATGTTAGACACAAGGAAAGGAAAGGGTATCCAAATAAACATGCGCTGGAAAGCAAGTCTTTTATAGAGCATTTAAATTGCCACACTGCAGAAGAAATCTTGATGTAGTATTACCCAGCTATGCTTGTGCTTGCTTGTCATCTAGTAAGGATCTTGTGATATGTGTGTGTATACTGATGAGGAATGCTAATCTTGTGTTTTGCATCTCTGTTGAGCATTTGTGTTCCTCTAAATAGCTGCCTTAGAAGATGGACAAAGGAAAGAGCAAGCCAAAGGCTTTTCAGAGGAATAAAGGCAGAGAACCTTTTGAGATAATGCTTCTTCCTCATTCAAAAAAAAAAAAAAGATATTATTTGGGGTGGGATGTGGGGAAATCATAACATAGCAAGAAGAGTTGCCAGTGAGCAGCACTGAAGTGGCTGTTTCAAGAGGGAAAGTTTATAATATAGTTCCAGAGCTGTTTGTGTTGGTCAGAATTGTGGCTTGTACAGTCTGTTCCTCTCCCCAGCCTACTGTCTCTGACCAATGCTTCTGACTGTTTGCCTCAGCTTTCCATTTTGTCACCACTTCAGTGGCTGACCCTGGGCAAAGACTGTCCTAAATGACTCAGTTTCTTTTTTTATCAAATGCCATGCTAGTAATCACAGCAATAACATGACTAGTATCCACCTGTATCATAAAAGACTTAGACTTTTACAGAAAGTTTTGGACTTCCATCTGCAGCTTTTAGTTTTCTTTTGGGAAATAAAAAGAAAAAAGAAAGGAAGAAAAAAAGAGAGAATACCCACAGAATTTCAGCCAAATGCTTCAGTTGTGGGCATTTCTAATTTTTATGTGAGTCTGAGGCTGTAGCGTCTCCAAGGAGATCAGTTTGCTGCTAAGTTTTCTTTGGATTACAATTCCCATAATCAATGACAGGTGAACATTCTCCTCACTGGTCTTCTAATGTGTAAGAGTGGCTGTGCTGCCTAAGAGGAGAAAACATCAGAGCTGGAAAGCATAAGGCACAGTAGTAACATTAGCAGATAAAATATTCAAATTTATGCAACAGAAATCTGAGATTTTAGTAGGAAGATATTTCATTTTCCTGTCACTCCACTTTATCCAAAGAACATAATTATAACTATGATACTTTCTCTGGGAGAAACAACTGAGCATTTCCTCCCCAAAGGGAGTCAATACCAGAATTTCTGCTAATAAAAGCTACAGAAGTTTAGGGAAAGTATAGAAGCCTTCATGAAGGAAAAAGCAAGTCTGTTCTTTCCCTAAGGGACTATTCTGACAGTCATGTATCAACTAATGTGTTTCCTTTCTACATCTTTACTGAGGATGATATAGGAACACTTGTAGCAACAATACACTACCAAAAGACTCCTCTGTGCTGAACAACTGAAAAGCTTTAGTAATAACACTGGTAGTACAAAACTAGAAAAAGTACCTTGCTTACTATATTAAGGAAGCACCTCTTCCTGTAAGTTCGTAGCACTCCTGCATGATACACATTTTTCCTCTTATAGTTGAAATAGATTTTAAAACCTTTTCTTTTCCTTTCCCTTTTTATGAGTCAAAATTACTAATTTAATGTGCATGATGAACTTGGATTATCCAGCATGTGCTAAACATAGCTACCGAACATTTGCCACATGTCAGAACTTTGCAAATGTTGTTTGTGGAATTATTTATATTGACTACATTGGAAACATGGATGATTAGCAGTAGTTTGTGAAGACTTACAGATGGAACTCCCACTATCCTTTATGGACAACACTTCTTGATATGTATAAGCTTAAGCTTGGCATTCAGTGCATCTTTTAAAGGGTGGCAACTGAGAAATGCAAAAGTGGGCATAATGGGGAAATTAGAACAGTGGGTAAAGGGAGAAATGAGAATGACTGCAAATTTGGAGCCAATGGGTACCATTAATTAATTAATAGGCTTCCATTAATTTTCAGTGGTTTGCTTTTAAGTGTGAGTATGACACTTTTGTTTCTTGCAAAGCAAAGCGAGGATTTTGGATCTCTGACTGAGCTAATTCTCTGGGGAATTACTTAATGTTAACAGTGACTGTTGATAAAACTCAAGGATTATGTATGTTCTTATGGCAGTCTGGTACATTGTGTTCTACAACATGCTGTAATAAATGATCTCCAGGTAAAAGGTCACTATGGGATGCAATCAGCATTTCTGGAAAACTGCTATGATTGTTTCTAAGCAGTGGGAGTGTTCTGGGATGTATGAGAGCTTTGTGGTACGAAGAGAACGTGCAAAATACCATGAACAGAAAATTATCTGTTTTGCAATGTGGTAAAAATCAATCTCCCCTGTAACAGAATGGCTTCCTTGGTTTTATCCTTACCTATAATTTCTGAAACTTACTTTGTCTGCTTTTCACAATTATAGCCAGTAGAATATGTAAATTTGTTTAAATTAGAACAAACACTTTGGTTAAAACTGGGCGAACTTTTTTTTGGCCTAAAATTAACAAAGCATCATTATTGCTATTTGCATTGCAATAACAGTTTTGTTTGGAGAAAACACTTATTTTAATTTTTAAGAGAGGTCTTGATTCTTTGATATAGAAATACAGTTGAAACAAATGTCCATGTTAACTAAATCCTGCCCCTATCCTATTGAGGATAATGCAACTGAATATCAATTGCACTTAATTAATTAGCTTAACTTTACAGCAGTTTGCAAATAATCCCCATGAGTTTTGTTGCTGCCTACTTGCTTGTCTGTACTTATTATTATGTTCACAGAAAGCATAAACATAATTAAAATGCTTTCCTAGACTTTTTTGCCTCCTATGTCGGCATGTGTACTTTGTTTTCATGCCACTTCATACAGTATTATGAGTCATGCCCAGATCTTCAGAAAATACCTTGTTATTATCTGGTCTGGTATCCTGCAGGCCTGTACTTGGACCCCTAGAAATGACAGCTAATTAGTTGAGCTCTAAGGAGAAGTAGGATAGAAGATTAAATTAAGGACCTCAACGGATTATTTTTTTTTTAACTGGAGATAGTGATGGTATTTGTTTGACTTACAAAATATTTTTGTTAGCTTTCTTTGTAATTTCTGATACCTGGAAACTTGACACCTGGAAATTCCCATGAAACAAACACTTGAATAGAGGCGCCCTGGCTGGAAATAAGGTTTTATTGAGTAATATGATAATACAACTAATTAGTGTTTTAAAAATAGCTGTCTAATGTTCATCTGAAGACCATTGCTGACTCTTCAGGGGTGGAGGTATACTAGCATAATCCCAGTCTTGTTCTCAGAAAATACTTAGATATTTTAAACATTTTATGTATAGAGTGTTAAAAATTTAGCTGTACTTTTCTTGTGCTTGCCAAGACAGGTTTTTGTTGTAAGGAGTAATTTCTGCCTAGAACATACTCTATATCACTTCATAAACTGACAGTGAGACTGCTGCAGGGGAATGGCCACAGGAGGAAGTTCCTCCCTGCCCTTGCTAAACCCCAAAGAATACCATTTAACAGGTATACACAAAGATCTAGTTCTCTGAAAATGTCAGTCCCTCCAGAAATATTCTGAGTACTCCTCATGTCCCGTGGGATATAAAAATGGTATTCTGGACTTGAGTGAGAGACCATCTCTAACTCACAGTGTCCATGTGAGAGTCAATCAGACAATGCCATTCCATCAATCATAGAGAGTTGGTTAAACTTATGAAAGCACCATTTTGCTGTAAATCCATGTAACCAAAATGTTGTAGCCCAAATGCATTTGTAAACTCTTCTAAAAGGATCTCAAGTCTAACTTGCACTGAGAGTTTTATAAACTTTTTCATATTTGCAGCTATACCCCATGAACCATGAGCACCTTTTAATTCCACAAGAGTAGGAATGCCTAACTCTTTAAATTGAAGGAATGTCCTAGATATATTAAGCCTTAATTCAAGACACTAAAGGCACATTAGAGATTAAGGCAATAAGGCTGACAATGAAAAGAAATTGCTATGTACAACTTGGCCAAATAAAAAGTATGGAGCAAAATGTTGTGATATTTTTTAAGATGCACTTGAAAAGGCCAAATACCAAGATAGGGGATTTCTTACTTTAGAATGGTTGGATGAAATTAAGCAAAAAAATCAGCTTGAATCATTAAATACCCTTTGCGGTGAGATGAAATACTAAACAACTGAAAAGACTCACAAGAAAAGCAGGAGAAAATGGAAAACTGGCATCATGTGAAAATCATTCTGTGATGGATTTGGATTGTATCTGCACTGCATTAGGAATGGATAGAGGGAATAGCAACACTGGGAATTCCTAACCATGATTGCATTTAGCCACTGATACAGAACATATAGAACACAAATAATCAAGACTGTCTTTCCACAGTAAAACACAGCCACTCTAGGAAATCTACCTCTGTGTAACAGAGCATAATTGTGTTTATTATTTTAGTAAGATTTATTGGTAGTTCAGAATTATCAAGATGTAATTATTGCGCTAGAAAAATTTTTTTTGCCTACCTAAATGTGGCTGGATTTGCTTTTTTTCTTTTTGATTGGTTTTTTTGTTTGGTTGGCTGGTTTTGTCTTAGTGGTATATACTTTTTCAAACTAGATGAGTTGCAGACATGCATGTATATGCAAATTTAGCACATAATACAGTGTAAAAAACCCCAGACCATCAGAGTGAGTCTAAAATACATTGTAACTCTTGCAAAATAGATGTTGTCTTTGCTTTGCAGAAGGGTTTTATCGTGCTCACAAATATATATAGCTGTGAGTATGTCGAAAGCAGCTAGCACAGGATCGCTTGGCTGAGTGGGAGGTGATGCAGGACTGTGCTATTAGTGAGCAGGAGGTGGGAGGTGACTGGGGCTGATGGGCAGGTTGGATACAGTATTTATATACATATATTTACAGGTATATTTAGATGGGATATAAATATACAAATGTTAAATCGATGCAATAGCTTGCCTCAAGTGTAGATAGAATGATGTAATAACTCAGAGTGAGGCAGCATAGTAGAGTGGACTGAGCATACAAACCTACAGTTTTTAATCTTGATATCTGCACAATTGTACCTTCTCATGTGTTCTTCCCCATGTATTCTATACTAGCTTTGGCTGGACATACATGCCTAGATAGGGGATATGTACTATATTTCACCTATACTTGTAGCTTAAGGTGGCATGATTGAGAAAAAAATGATGGCATCTCTAGTGGTGAGGGATGTAGAGATGTGGGGAATACCAATGGAGTAAAAAAACCCTCTATATAACGATTTCATACAATTTGCCTCATCTTTTCTCCCTATTCTCTTGGTCATGTTGATGTTCCACTTATTAATTTCTGTTATTGGGTGCACTTATACAGTCTTCAGAGACTTTCTCACTTACTGTTTGTTAATTAAATTAGACCTAAGATTATTTTAATCATAATATTATTTTTATTTTCTGTTTAGAGTGTGTACAGATTTTCCTCCAAACTGACCTGCACAAATATTGTCAATGTCTTTGCAAATTATCTCTCTGTCTGTTAGTCATGGTGCAATTTTGATAGGCCAGATTATGTTTCCTAATCCTGACAATGAACAGTAATCTGAACAGCTAATTTTCCATCCCTGTCTAGCTTCCTTAATACTTTTTCTTGTCCTTTCTGTTTCTGTCCCTGATACTGGATCTTCTCATATACTCTGTATGTCTAGGCTGGATATGCCTGATTGCTTCTTTAGCATCCATCCAATATGACTGATGCAGCTTTCTTGCTCGTCTCAATTCCAGCTGCTCAGGAGAAATTCTAATGTAATCTAGCTGGCAAACTGATGGGTCTCACTAAATTTCCCTTGCCTCCATTTTCAGTTTGATAAAGACCAGGATAAACGTACAAGTGTCCCTAATTTTCCTGATATTAGCAGTGGTAACTGAGAATTTGTTTGGATTTTTCCAGGAGGACTCATCCTGCTCCATGTTTGGCTGAAAGTACAGATGCCACTGGTAAGAGTTAGGTCTGTGAGAGAGATGCAGTAAAACATAGCTAGATCAAAGGACACAGAACTATTACTGGTATGATGGAAAATGTACATCCTTGAAAGGTTGTAGAGAAGGCTGGGAACCTGTGCAGTGTAATTCATATTGCCCAACAATTTTGATATGTGTCTGTGGTTTAGGAATGGTACTCCTCACTTTACTGGAACACCCCAAACCCCACACCACTTGCTCATTTCTCCCAAACCCTCCCTCCACCCCCATGGTGGGATGGAGAAGAGAATTGGAGGCAGAGAAAGGTAAAGATCACGGTTTGAGATAAGAAAAATTTACCAGAAACAGCAACAAAATAGGGAAATGATCAGCATCAAAGCAGTAATAATAGCAGAGTGCACAAGAGAGGTGAACTAATCACACACAGTGCTCACCTCACAGAGCCCAGCACCACTGACCCTGCACAACCAGAAAGAACACTGATCCCACTCCAACGCCCCTGGCATGGTGGGAGGTGGTATTGTATAGCCCTGGCTGCTGCAAAAAATAACTCTGTCATGGCCAGAGCCAGGACAATTGTGCATTCTGACAATATGGTATATTAAAGGAAAAAATTCCAGTCATTTAAACTCAGTTTAGGCTGCTGAGCTAGTGTAAAAGTCCAGTTGATACATATTGATTGCTATAATATACACTGGATAGAGTATACTGTTGTCTTGTTATAGAAACACCTTGGCATCACTCTTGGATTTTATCTCTAAAAATCTCCAAAGGAGGGAAATGCTGTTATCAACCAGTGTTATAGTGCCCTGGACAGACCAAATTTCTTGCCAAGGCTTTATGGCAGCCCAGAAATCTAGCTGAGCTTTCCTAAGTGCAATCCATCATGTCCAGACAAACATTTGATTTGGCAAATTTTAATGGACCTGTTTACTTAGCTTCTTACCAGTAACTGGAACAGCACACTTGGTGTCTGTACTAACTGGTACATCAGAAAGTAGAGTCTCTAGCAGTTCTAGGAGCTCAGCTTCAACACTTAGAAAAGCCCTCAGAAGTGTAATTTTCAAGTAAGGTCTGGCAAGCTCGGCCTAACCCTGAGGGTGCAAGACTGAAAAACACTTATATGAAACAGGTACACTGCTTCTTTCTAATAGTTGCATTGCCCTTCAAGGGGCCTATCTTGCTAAAGACTTCTTAATCAAAGAAACTAGGTGTCTAACATCAGACTTTGCCTCAACTGTTTCCAATCCCATGAAGAAGATTTTATAGTCCTTGTGTTGGAAATGACATGACTTTTAAATTTTTTAAGTAACTTTAGTCATGGGTTTGTTTGCCTTTGCCAAGGGGGGTGGAATTAAGGTTTCTCTTCATAAGGCCCTGTTCACTGAGGTTTTGAGTTTCACTGGGAGAAGCCTGATGGGCTTCAATCAACAAAAAAAGATTCCTAGATTCTGAAGGTTTAACATCTACAGGCTGGGAGTAGGCAGAAGACACAGAGGAGATAAACGGACATGAACAGACATCCCTCCCTGGTGCAGTTGGAGATACTTGGTCTGTGAAAAGACTGGTAAGAGAACCACAGAGTGAGGACCACATCAGCAGCAAAGGTGAAGGGATCAATAACCAATAGGAGATTGAATTCTAAGAACTGTGTAATGTAGAACCAATGAATGAGAATTTCTTTGAGGTTTTTATGTATATGCATGTGACAAGTCTGGTAAAGAACCATGTGGGATGAAATGGTTTTCACTATACAACCTGGGCACGTGTGATGGAGTGACTTCCACTGCCATGCGTGGATGAAATTATTTCCATTGCACATCCTGGCTGGAATAGCATCCTGGCCAGAATAAAGTAATGCCTGATTCTCTCACACTTAAAAGATGGTGTTGGAGAGCTTCTTTTATTCCCTCAGTTTTGGTGACACTTGTATAATTGCATTGCTCAGGCTTAAACCCACGCTCTACACTTACAGAACCCGAGGGAAGTGCACTGGAGAGACAGAGTGCATCCAGTAAAAGCCACTACAGATTTGACTCCTAGTCAAGATTCAGAATAGTAATGTACATATCTAATTGTTTCAGATTTTTTGTGCACCTTTTGCCTTGTATATATTGCAAAAAGTACTTTAGAACGTGTTCAAAACCTCTTTCCATCTTCTCTCAACCAATTCCCACTAAAATCTGGATCCTTTGGCATGAAATAATGATTGACATTGTGTTGTGTCTCATTTGTCATCTTAGATGGAGATACTTTTAAAAATAAATGTGGCAATTAAATCCCCAGGCTACTTCAGATTGTGCATGGCTTTTTTCAAAAGTGACTGATAAAGAGTATGCAAAGTTTTCAATGAAGCTGCCAGCCCCTCTTCAGCGTCCTCCTTCATTTGCATGGTCTTTGTCACAGATAGTTTGCTTGTGCCAATAGAAAGGGATTGTTCTCATGTGTTCTATGACAACTAGGGTTTTCAGATAATTTACTGGCATTCCTGACTGGGAAAAAAAAAATGTTTTTCAGCTCATCTCTGACCTCCTATAACTGCTAAGAGTTATACTTTAAGAGCTAAGGCTTCGTGCTTCCTTGGCTCAATAAGATCTATCATTTGTATGGCATGTATTTTCTAAGAATACTCACTTGTGATGAGAAAGATGATGAGGTTGAGCCAGCTTGAGCTGCGATCCAGCCCTCAGTAGTAACAGGTGTTTTCAGACGTGTTTACTGAGAGACTGCTTGTGATCAGTGCTCTGCTAGGGAAGAAGTCCATGGAGACTGTCTTTGATTTTACCCAGGATGTGAGACCCGCAGGAAAATAGTTTAAGCCCATGTATTAATAAAAGCCATCCTAACTTTGCCTTCACTCGTGTGTGGGTCACTTGTTGCCTTTGCTGCATGGTTCCAGAGGCCAGGCAATACCTTCTGCCCATGGTGTTCATTATGATGGATGTGTTTCACCCAAATTACACATTTGCATAGGGAATCCCACAAGGCTGTTAACCCCACAGCTGCATTTCAGCCTTCCCTAGTCATCTCTTCTTGTGACCCTGGCTCTCCTTGTAGTTTTTGTGCCAGGAGCTACAGGAGTACTGAGGATGCAGATCTGCTGTCAGCTGCTTTATACTGCTAGAACATCAGAAAAAGTTCTGGAAAGCACTAGGCTGTAACCCAGCAATGAAACCTGTTTTAGCAAATGATTGGGCACAAGTGAATTAAATGCCTCCTTGCAAGCCGGTTTGGGAGGAAACAGGTGGTACATGGTTATTACAATGCACAGAGAACAACTCTTGGGATACAACTGGAAATAATTCAAAAGACAACAGTGAGTCCATTGTAAATAAAAAACAGGGTATGATGTAACTGGCTTGTGATAAGCAGGGGTAACCAGTGGGCAGCCAAAGACAAAATGTTTTGTTCTTGTGCATTACTCACTGACTAATGATGTGGAAGCAAATGGCAGCGGCTTAGGTGAGCGATTCCGTGTCTCTGCTGTGCTGCTCTCCAGTTTGCCTTCTCTCCCTGGTTTTAACAAGGAGCCTCCAACTGCATTTGCTGGAAGAGATCAATGAGCCTCCTCATGAATATTGGGGAAGGTCACTGACAGTCCAACAGGACACAAAAGATCTGAACACAGGAGTTTTCCTGTTAATAAATTGTGACTCTGTTATGAGAAAAAAAAAAAAAAAAAAAGTAGGCATAATCCTGAAATGACAGAAATAAACATTGGTCTTACTGATATTTTTAGATATTGTCAGCTGACAGGGCAGATTGTGAAGGACTGAAAAATGACGAACATAACTATGACTCTCTTCCTCCCCCCCTCAAAAAAAAAGAAAGGCGGGGTAGGGAAGAGAGAGAAGAAAGAAGGCTCTGCTGGCAGCTTCAGGATAGTTAGTTTCAAAAGCATGTGTGGGGGAAAATATGAGAAACAATCTTGTGGGATTCAGTGAGGAAACACTTCAAAAATATAATTTGATTAGGACACAGCCTGTATGATTCAACGAGGGGGAGGAGGTATTGCCTGGAATATGCATCTGACAAACTTTTACATCAAGAATTACTAAATTACTGTCATGCAGCCATGAAGTAGGGGCCAAAACTCTTTTTTTTTTTTTTTTACAAACTCATGAACTGCAACTTTTTGAGTTGTTGGCATCTATGACGTGAATCAGCACCATGAGGTTACTTTTGCTTCTGCTTTCATTGATGTATTCTACTTTGTTATTTTTATCACAGTATCATGTGCTGCCTACCCTTCCTAAGTTCTCTGTTGGACTGGAGAACAGGTAAAGAAAAGGAATCCTTTACTGTAATGGGCAAGAGAATGTCAGATTTAATATGAAGATGATTCAGGCTTTGTGCCTGATCAGGTGGACTTTGGTATCGTTACAGAACATCACTCAGTCACTGTCAACTGTTTATGATTATTATTGTTTATTATTTGTTATTTTATTATCTGTATTGCAGCTGTGCCTATAAATCCATTGCTATGAACATGTAGTACTGATCAATACCAAGGAAAATAACTACATGGAATAAAAAAAGATGTAGAATATAAGAAAGACACAATTATTTATAGAAGTATTTAAGCATTTAAAGGCTGCAGCCTGTAACTTTTCACTGTAAATGGAACGTAGAGTGCTATATTTTGCATCATAACACAAGGAGATTAGGCAGAATCACAGTGTGGGACCTGCTCCACTAGCAAAGGAAATATAAAGGAGAAAGTAGGTTCTGAAATCTTTTTAGTGACATTTCTGTCAGGGCTTCAAGGAGGATTATGCAGTGTACAATTTGTACAAACAGTACAATGCCACTCATTTTCTTTCAAAGAACTGAGCTCTTGCGACAGCTTTTCCTTTTTTTTTAGCTGATGATCCTTAAGTCCAGCTTTGGTACACTCATTCATGTAGAAAGTTGTAGGGTGTAATTTTTGCTTCAGATCTAGATGTCAACCTTCTGGAAAGCAAGCAGCCAGAACTTGGCTCTCAGTACTCTCCAGCACCTTGCTAATGACCTATACTTGAAGATCAGTTTTGTTTAGAGGGAAAATGAGAGTAAGTAAATATTCAAAAAGGAGATGATCTGCTTAGTGCAGTGTCTGGAGGACTCGCTTGGAAAAAAGATACTGTGTGCCATCCCTGCTTTTATCCACTTATCCCAAGTAATTTTGATATGGAAGCTTTAGGAATGCATCTGGGAAGGTAAAGAGAACAATTTAAGGTTCTACTAAGAGGTGCTGTCAACAGAGGAAAATTCCAGAGGGGACAATAAATACTGTACCCTTCATGAGCATGTTGTTAATATAATGTGCTGTGATTCAGGAATAATCTTTTGTCTTAGTAGTGATTTATCTCATTTATCTTCAAAAAAGAAAGGCGTTTTTTAAATATCTATTGGCAAGATGGTATCTTTTGTCCTAAAGATATTTAGGAAACCTAGAATTTGTGCAGAGCCAAATGAAGCATTGGAAAAGATGCTTATTTGCACCTCATCCATTATAAGATTATTAGCACCGAATGAAAGTAGAAAATTGACATCCATATGACACTCTGTTTTGAGGTCTATTCTATGTAACAAATTGTTGTTTATTAGATGTTAAATAGTTTTTTTAATTAAAGTACATGATTTTGAACGTTTTTCTTGAAAGTACTGTCCTAGGGAGAATTTGACAGAGCTATTAATATTTGCTTTATGTTTGTGTTTGCAGGCCCGATTCAGCAATATCTGCTTAAAATTAATCATATTTCATTCCTTCACTGAAAGTCCACTGTAAAGTACTGAAACTCATTGGACACTTTAACTACAGGCATAGATGAACTGAACTAGAAAAAAAAAATGACTGAAATACTAATAATATTCTGTCTTACAGTAGGTCTTGCCACTTAAAATCATTGGACATGTGATTGCTGGATATGCTCCTTTGCCTTAGTGTTTATCTGATTCCAGTGAAAACCATGAAAAGATACACAGTTTCATGCAAAAACTTTCCCTGGTGCTATACAAAACAGTTAATTGTTAACCACTCTTTTTTTCCACCACACTGTTAAGTCAGAACATTTTAGGGGTGGTATAATAATGCTTAAACTGAAGAATGTATAAGTGTTTAGAGTTTGAGAAGTCTCCAGGCTAGAAATTGAAATCAATATTGCCCTGAAAAAAAGGGGGTTGTAAGTTGGTGTTTTAGTTCTGGCTCTATAAATAAGTTGTGGCTTGTTGGTCTGTTAATTTAGGGCTATTAAAAAAAAAAAAAACCAAACCCAAGGCTGTGAATGTATGTGGTAATTAGATGGTTCATATAGCTGGGGCTGGGCTTTTGAAAAGGGGTGTTTCACCTGCTGAGGAATTCATTAAAACACGTAGTAAAAATGAAAACTACCCCCCTAGTAATAATTATTAAGGTCAGAATTATTAAGTTCAGATGCAAAAGGTCAGAATAACAAATTTGCAGGTATACTAAGAATTCAAAGTATGAAATGTGAGGGCCGCTGTATATCTTCTGATTTTGTTTCTAGAAATTATTTTGACATTCTCAAAACAACAAACTGATCTTTTTGTTGATTTGATCATATTTGCTAATTTGTACATTTTCCTTCATTCTTAAGTATTGAAAAAATAATGAACATTCCAGAGAGCCTGTTGTTCAGTTCCCTGAGAAAACAAAGCCCTACAAAAACCAGTGATTCTCTGCTAAAATATATATTCACGGACTTTATACCTGGGAAAAAAATTGAGGTGTTTTATGATGCTGCCTCTTTTACTGTGTCTGGCTAAGGAAAGTATCTAGTTATTTCTAACCTTTGCTTAGAAAATGTTTCCTTTGTCAACAATATGAGGAAGTGCATATCCTATTTTAAATCTTTCTAGGAGTAAATGACAGGTACCAGCTTTATTGGTGGAAGTTTCAAATGCAATTGTATATATTACAGGCAAGTGCAGACTGTTTTAGGTGAGGAGAACCTGTAGCTTCTTCTCCTTTACCAGCAGTGGGAAAAAGAATAATTCTGAATAATTCACAAACTTTCTATCAAAAAGCAGGAAAACTAAAATTGTGTAGTTAAAGACAAGAGCTCATGAGCTCTATCAGGGGAAGTAGAAATTCTATTAGAGAGTCACAGGGGTGTTTCTTATAAAAAAGAAGTGATGCTTTTCTCTCATTTTCTAATTATCTTCTATTTTCTCGAAGTGTGACTCCTCACATCTATATATAAACACTTAAAAGTTGTATAATCTAAATAAGCTGTATAAAAAGTGATGAGGAAAATGATGTCTGCAGGATGTGGCTCATCCCACATATTTAAATCACTATTGACAAGCTTCTGACAACTTTTTAAACAGAAACGCTTCATATTAAATTTGTTCAACAATTCCTCCTTCTCAGTTTCATTCTTTATCAGTTCCAGATAGAGTCTCAGGTTATTGCACACTTGGCAGGAGACAGGACTTGCAGAGGCACTACAGCAAACAGCATTTATGGGCCAGTGAACTTGTTCACTTTGCAGGGACACTGCATTGGGACAGGTTTAGCTCATTTTCCTAGCCACGGAGTGCAACTCAAGTGTTTGGAGAGCACCTTCTCAAAGTGAAATTGGCATGATTCACAGTTGCATCCAAGCCTATTCTCTACTGCCACATCCACTTAAGCTTCGAAACAAGTTCTTAATGAGTTTAATCATATTTAAAATTTTAATCTTTTTCAACATTATTACAATTGCCTTTAGCAAAAATCAGAAGTATACTGAGCTCCACATGACTCAGACTCAAACCAGGTTTTGTGTATTCAATTCCTTGTGAATCATCACTTCTTTAGACAAGACTTTAATTTTTGGTGTGTTTTTGCACCTTTAATTACATTATTGTGTATGTGATTAAAGAGAATATCTAAGAAATGTTCGTGATGCTTACAGACTTATTCACTGTCTAGTCAGGATAGAATTGAAATATATCCTTTCTCTTCCTTTCTCTCTACAAGCTGACAAAAAGATGAGTGGGTTTCAGGGGTTCTTTCTTGAGGGTATCTATCTATTCTCACTGGGTCTCATAATTAGAAGTGGAGATTGTGGCTTATTATATCTCAAATAATAGCTTTTTTGAATCTCAAAGGTCTTCCCTTAGCTTCACACCCACAAATAACATGATACTTTTTGATTTTGAGATAATCTTTTGTAGCTCTGCAATAGGGTATTTTATTCTCTCTTCCTTGCACATTCCTCACATATACCTGTATGAAATTTGTAAGAGATTCTGCATACCTTAGTCATGGGGAAGAATACTGTATTGAACAATAATGCCTCTTTTAAATGCAGCTTCTCTATTCTGGAAAGCAAGCCTAAAAAATTAATCCCTCGATCAGAGTGGTTCTAGAGTACACTAAAGGTACAGAGAGACTTAATATTTCATAGAAAATACCATTCTTCTTTTTATAAACCTCATCAGAAGTATATTATAAAAGGCAATGTTTCTTCATCAGTTGAAATGGATCCTGAATGGATACAAATTTCTCTCTGTTTCTGACCCATAAATTATGAAGAAACCCCGAAAAATAAAGTGTGTAAACCACACTGAGATGGCATTTTGGTTTATGTTTCTGAGATCCCAGACTTCCCTGAAACAAAAATGGCCTTTAGAAATGTGAATGAACTCCTGACATCTTACTGATTTTTAGTGTGGAATGGAACAGCTTATACAAGAAATAGTAACAATTAATAATAGCTAATTTTTTCAAGAATCAAATTGCCAACAACGTGCACATACACACACTGCTTCTGTTTCTTATTCTGTATCACGATTGCATTGTTTTCAGAAGGGTTAGAAGCTCCAGTTAATTCTCTGATAGAAAAGACAAGGTAGGTATACATTGTGATGCTGTGAAAACCACCCCTGAAGAGCTATATTTAAATCCACATCTTCCCTTCGTGCTTACTTGCATCTCTAACACTCAGCTGAATTTAAGGTAACAACTTATGCCATGTTTACTGTGTTGCATTATGCAACATAACATGTGTGTGTTTCCATGTGTGCACAGCTACAGTTGTATTTATAAACACCAAACTGTGCTCATCCTTTTCTGAGAGCTGTGGGTCAGGGAGAAACTCTCCACCAGTGTCACAAAAAAATACTGAAGTGGCCAAGGGCTTTCTTACCTGTCTTGGCTCCTGTGTGCAGGGACCACGTGTGGGATCCTAGAGAGGGAGGGAAAGGGAAATGACAATAATACTGAACTTAGGCTTGAACTACACTCTGCAGTCTGGACCTAGGAGAGGAATCACCACCAGATTTAGTTCAGTAAGTGTCCCTCATTTTACCCATTGGTAGCTATCAGTTACAATTACAAGTGTGTTACTGCACAGTGTCAGTCTTCTAAAACCTTACAAATTCCTTCAGTGAGCTGTTTCAGATGATTTTAAGTGAAAAAAAGATCAGACTATAATGACACTGCATATTGTACTTAAAAATTTCAGCAGAACATGCTACAAGTTTTCAGGAACATGCACATTCATAAAAATCAAATCAAACTGAGATATTTGTTTGGTCCTGTGACAATTAATTTGAAACTCCTCTTTTGGTTTATTCTTTTCTGGAATTTCCAATCAACTGCTCCCTTTCTCTTTTTACACACTTCTTTTTACATACTTCTTTTCCTTCCTTCTTTTATAATTACGGCTACTTCTTTTAGAGTAATATAAGATAATAATGTAGTAATTCAAAAGTAGTGCACTTTCCACATTAAAAATACCACCATTTGTTATGAAAGTGCACATTTAACAAAACTTCATGTCAGATATGTGCAAACCCTCAGGCTAGATTTTGAAAGGCAAAAGTTTTTGACTATACAGCCAGTTTGGTTTATATGGATACTGGTATTGGTGACCTGTAATTTCATTTGCTTAATGATTTTACTTTACTGGAATGCTTTTGTGCTTTGGTTGTCTGGTAGACTGGTATGCTTGCTAAAAATTTTGGGAATGTAGAAGTAATGCATGATGGGAAGCAGAGTATTCTGGCTTGCCTGCTATTGAGAATTGACTATGTAACAATATCCAGACCAAAGAGAAACTATATCCTTACAGAACATATATTAGAAGTTGTAATTTAAAATTGGCAATCTGCACATCTGAGAACTGTAATCTGCTTTCCTGAGGGCAGTCAGTATACAGGTTTGGTTTAGAAGACAGACTGGGAATTTATTCAAATACTCTTATTTTTGGTTCTTGCTTCTTCTGTGTTCCAAGGGAAATTACCATCTCTAGCTCTTTACCTCCTGTTTCTTTTTCATATTCAATGGTATTCAGAGAACTGTAACATTCATTGTAAATCTGCTGACCAGATCTAGTGACAGTGTGATATTTACATTATAAAATTGCATTCTTAATAAGATTCATCTTTGTCTATACCACTGTTAAATCGAGATGTACTTTCAGATATCTCTTGGTCACTTTCTTGCCAATGTGGAACAATTTGGGCATGAAAATATCTGTATTCCATTGTAATGCCTTGAGCTACTGTATGCATCTGAATAAACACTTGTGAGATCCATAAAGCATTATCTGAAGACAATTACTGCTGTAATAAGGAAACAAGGCTCTTGGAGTGTAATTAAGTTTAAATTATGTGCACATAAACAAATGGCATAATTATTTGATTAAATGTGTAAATCACTTTTTGATTTCTAGAACGATTTCTTTTAGCAAGTCATGAAATATTTAACACGCACGAAGTTTTTCAACCTTTCATAGAAGAGAAAGGCTATCATTATACTCTCTAGAAAAAATGGATTCTAAACCAGTTGAGTCAGGCTTATTTGACATTGCTCACAGTGCAGACTGTTGCTGGTATTTGAAGACAGTCCAGCTCTGAGCTGTAATTATGATGACAGATCTATTCACATTTGTTGGTGCTGAGGACAGACAGCTGTTTTCACTTGCTGGCTTGCAACTTGACAACTGCAGTCCCAACAAATGCTTTTGATGTTCATACATGACAGAAATAAAAAGATAAAAATCACGCATAAAATGCCCCATCCTCCTTCTCTTTATCTGACTTCTGAATCCATAGAAATGTAGGTTTTGAAGGAACTTTAGGGGATTTACCAACTCAGATCTAAGGCAGTCATAGCTACCCAGAACACATCAGTGTGTCTTGGTTTGTCTCTGCTTACAAAAGGTAGAGCTTTCTAGATGAGGTCTGGATTGATTTTTCAAGAGGTAAATTCTTTCCCTGGTTTTGCTCCAGGATTTCCTTGGCCTAGGTTAAATAAGTTGCTGAATTCTACCTTCCCATTCTGCCCTAATTGTAGGCTTCTCATTCTTTCAAATTATTCATGTCTACCTTAGCCTCCATGGTGAAAGTCTGACTTCAGATGAAGAGCTTTAGGTGTTTCTCAGCTCAGGCTTTCCCTCTGCTTACCTTTCTCCTCCAATATGTCAGCAACTCTTCAGTCTGTTATGACCTTCCCTATCCTACCATATGCTTAAAGCCAGAGCTGTTACTCTGTACAGAGCTAGGCATTAAATGAATATGGATAAAAACATAAGCTGTAACTTCTTGGCCTTCTACAGAGCCATCCTGTGAATTTGTTTCACTGAGCATAAGTAACAGCTGTATTTTCCTTTCATTTGTAGTCAGGTATTTCACTCAGTTACTTCTCTGTGCATTTTGTAGGACAGGCTCACAATAAAATATATTTGTCTGTTTATATGGTTGGGAATCAAACCTAGTTTCTGTGAAAAATGTTTTGCTATTCTTTCATAAAAATCATATTAAGAATCAGTATGTATGATTTTACTAGAAACACATCTGATGGGTATTTGCTTTGGCTAGGGCACTGCCACCAGGCTATTATTACCACATGTATTCAAATGACATTTTATTTCCTACTCTACATTTCTGAGCAGCAGGCTGCTTTAGCTACTGCAGTCACATCTACAGAAAAGGGACAGATGTTCTACATTTTTCTTTATGAAACTGGAGAACCTTTCAAATTCACTAGCTGAAATGCCACCTAAGATACATTGCACAATAGATGACATTGTCTAAAGAGATGAAGAAAATTTACTGCTTAAATTCCCAGTAGAACTCACAGGGCATACTTGATATAATTAGTAATGGTGTGCTCAATGGGCACACATAGTAAAAGATAGTTCCTTCCTACTATTCTAATAATGGCAGATTGCATATAGATGTCTATTCAAAAGAAAGGCTACAAGACTACTGCTAACAACTGTAAGAGAGAAAGAGGAAGAGAGGATGAGAAAGTTTAATTAACAAGTACTACCCAGAGAGATATTTTGAAGAAAGAATGACTCATAGGATAATAATGCAACTTTGCCAGTGGCCAGAATAGGGAGGAAGAATACAAAGGAACAGCTCGCTTTTAATGAAGTAGATTTAGTTGCTGTATCTTTAGGAAGTTGAAAACATACCTTTGTTGCCCACTTATTTATTTCCTTGCTGTATGTTCCAGTTTAAGTCATGAAAAAGAAAAAGGAGGTGGGCTCTTTATTACTCTCCGGGAAGGTCAAAGGGTCTGAGATATATCTTTTGCAAAAGAACTCTTCCTACCAAAAACAGTGTCAGGAGAAAAAAAAAAAAATCAGAATAAAATGTAACATTTTGCCAAAGATTACCTCTCAGTCCATGTTTCTCTAGAGTTACAGTATTTTCTGAAGCTAGCAGTTTTCAAAGATGCTGTTATGGTACCTCTAATACCTCTGGAATGGACTGGATCTGTTATGACCTTACCAGAATACTACTCTGATGGGAATGGTGGGCATTAAGAATCAGTCCTTTTATTAATCCTATTATTTCAGTAGAAGGAATTTAATTTGAATCTCAGAAGATTTTCTGTATTCCCCTCCATTCTTAGGCATGCATGTCAACGTGACTAGGATATTTCTTGGAGTATCCTGATACTCTGGAGTATCCAGGTATAGGCAGGAATAAATCAGAAACATATCTGTTTCAAGTCACTATTCATTGTGTTGACTTGGAAATTTCTCATAAAAGAGAAGTAATTTCTCAGCAGAATTGTGCCAACCCATTTTCATTATGGCATCTTCAGATGTATGACAATTCCAGCTTCCTTTGGCAAAAGAAATTAGAGATGGAGTAATCTGGCAACAAATGAAGTTGTTCATTGTGCTGCCTGAAGAAGAAACTGGATTTTACCTAATGAGGCTAGATGTAGTGCTTCATTTGGCAAACTGTGATCACATGAGGAACAGTGTTTGCTCTAGAGTAACAAAATTGTGGCATGTGTAAACAAATGCTATTCTGTTTCCACAGCAAAATTCCCCATTTTAGGGAGCAGTTGTTTATCCCATGTTCTTAGTGAATACTTACACAGTGAGATATTTCAGACAAGGCTGATGGGCACTGAAAGAAGGGAGACTTCAACAAGGATATCCTTGAAAGTGAAATCTGTGGTGTATTATCATTCAGAACAGGATAATTTTTGCCACAGACATAAATGTGCTCTCTGTGATGATTCTGTGATGACCCAGCACTTCAGTCATGTCTTCAACTTCTGTATGAACCTAATGTTCAACTTAGACCCCGCCTGAAAGTGGTTCATGTGTGTGAGATATATGAAAGGGCACTAATAACCATTGTAGTGTGTCTTCTTCCTCCCAGCAGTATTTTGTAATATTTATCTTCAGCCAGCAGCACTGAGGAGGTCAGATGGCTGACTGTGGCACACAGGTGGAGCTATCAGGCTCTGTACCATCTTGTCTATGTTATAAGAAATATTTTTATGCTCTTGTATCTGTCCTGTTCAACAACTCTACCATAAAGTTGTTTTAGTGACAAAAAATCACCATGTTTGTTGTGGTGTCAGTTTGGTAATGCATCATGATGTAAGTCAAGCTGTCTTAATTGATCAGTTCCTACAGTGTGTTATAGCTTCACTTATGTCATTCTGACACGTGTCAAGCATGTCCTACTGTGGGAAGAAAGATGTTAAAGAGTCTATTTCTTTGGAGTAGATCTCATGATTCATTAACACAAAGTTTCAGCCCTTGTAAAAAGGCAAAATGTAAAGTAAGATATTCTTATAGCTATGAGATGTGTTTTAAGGTATTTCCTATAGCATATTATATATTGGAGTTATATATTCATTTTTTTTTCTGTGCTACGTTCTATTTATTTGTCTAACTGTTGCTTTTACAATTTTCAAAATAGTTTAATGTAATTTGTGCTAATGTGCCATATGCAGATGCTCTTCTTTTTGTGCAGAAAGAAGTTTACAAAATTTCACATATTCATTATGGAGCCAGTCTTTGTTATTATTTCTGTTTTCAGCTTAGGAAACTTGAAAAAAACTAAGATTATTGTTATTATTTTTTTAGAGCAGACTTGGCTCATTTAACCTCAGCAACACTTATAAGGCATATGTACCTGAAAGACATAACTAGGGTTGTGGGTCTGAGCTTTTATAGATCCAATATAACATCCTGAAGAGAAGGCTTTTACTCAAAGCTATACTAGGATGTATACATTTACAGATAAGAGTGAACTGAGTGAAGCTAGACTGGTGATATATGATTTTTTTGATGTCTTGAGAGTTTCATTTTGGTTTTAAGAAACAATGCTGTGATCAATATGCTTCAAGAACAAGAAAAGTGAATACCAGTCCATAGTGATGGTCTACATTCTGCCCATCAAGCTGTACTTTGGTGAGCTGGAATGGCTAATGAGAATTTCTGACATTTTTCTACTTTTTTTCAATATTTATTAATCCCAAAGCCAAAACTGAGCAAAATCAGAAATTTTGGCTTGTGTCGATCTGGTGAAAGTAGTATTAGTTAGTGTATTAAAGGAAAAGGGTCATTTTAAATGTGAGAATTCCAGAAAGCAGATGAGCTGAGTTGGAGAGTTCAAGATGGTTGTATACCGTTGACATGCCTTGACTTTTCATGATAATTTTTGTTTATCCTTAAAGGCTTTAAAACATATTTTGAGAGCAGCCCCCATATGTTTCTGGTATTTCTGCTTGCTCCTCTTTCATCCTTTTTTGTCATGAGCCCCATGAACCATATCACACGGTTGGAGCTATCAAGCTCCATGCAGTAGAGAGAATAAAGAGGAAGGTGGCAGAGCAGAGGGAGAACAAGAAGGTCTCATAATCTGTAGTTTTCTCTTTCAGTTTCCAAACATAATATCCCAGAAGAAAGGTCTGGAACTGATAATTTTGCATGGTTGTGGTGGAACACCATCTGGCAGCTAAGGCCCAGGCAGCTGCTCACTCACTGCCCCAGCAGGATGCGAAGAGAATTGGGAGAGTGGAAGTAAGAAAACTCCTGGGTCGAGATAAAGACAGTTTACCAGGTAAAGCAAGAGCCACATGCAGAACAAAACAAGGAATTATTTCACTGCTTCCCATGGGCAGGCAGGTCTGCAGCCATCTCAAGGAAAGTAGGGCTCCCTCACGTGTGATAGGGACTTGGGAAGAGAGATGCCACCACTCCAATGTCCCCCCTGTTCCTTCTTCAACACCATTTTCAGAACAAAACCAAAACACAGCTCCATGTCAGCAATTATGAAAAAATTACCTCAGAAAAAAAAATACTGCCAGCACATGTGTGAAATTTGGCATGACTGGGCAGGTGAACTAGAATGTATTGAGTGGTGCATAGGGATACAGGTTTATTATGAAGATATAGGAGGAGTTAATATTGTGTTTGGAATATTAACTCTTTTTCTACTATCTGAACAAACTTAGAACTGCCTTAATTTTGATTTGTTAGAGTAACTTAAAGGGGAAGGCAATTTACTGCTTAACTTTGTTCATGCAGTATTAATTCTGATCCACTGATGATCTTTATATGAAAAACATCTGACCTGAACCTCCCCTGGCACACCTTGAGGCCATTTCCCCTTGTCCTACTGCTAGTTTCTTGGGAGAATAGCAGACTTCCTCACCACCACCTCTTTTCAGGTAGTTGTAGAGAGCAATAAAGTCTCCTCTGAGCCTTCTTTTCTTCAGAATGTGTGGCATAACCACTTTGAATATTAAAAAAATCTACTTTTTTTTTTTGGTGAATAAAGCTGTTTATAAAAACCTGAACTATGTCTTGTATTATATTTGGACTAGCATGTGAATAGGTATTAATGTTGTAACAGAATAGGTAATCTTAAAGGGTAGGATTAAGATTGTATTTATAACCTTCATATTAACATAACCTGAGTTTCTTAGATAAGCTTGTGTCCACAAGATTCCATCTATAGTACTTTGCATGTAGAAGAAAAAAATTATTAATTTTTATTAGTATTTCATTAAAGAAAAACCTGTTCTATCAGTGTGTGATATTTTATCATAAAAGAAACACCAGTAACAGAACCACAACAGAAATCATGGGTACAATTACGTTTTTTTCTCATTGTATTTATTGCTTTATGCCATCTAGTGGTCTCTGCACTCGGTATCAGCTTTAGTAGCTGCAGACCTTTAAACACATTAACAGATGCTATTCTAATGTGACTTCTTCATGTTTTCTTGATACATGATTGGATGATGGAAGATCTCATGATGATAAATCGGACAAGTTTCCCTGTTACACATTTTAAGATGGAAAGAATTAAACAAACTTAAATAACAAATGTTCAAAATGTTATTGCTAATTTGAACTGATGCCAGGAATTTTTTTTTCAGTGTTGCATATGTGTTTGTTCTTAGTTTTGCTGAAATTTTGACTGTGAATAATGAGGCGCTGAAATAAGTAAGCTGACCAGAAAATGACTTACAATTAAATAAGTCATTAATTTGTGGAGTGTTCAAAGATTATATTATACAAAAGGGTATAATTGCAGTTTGGGGATTTGACTGTCCTTAAGAAATACTGTTGGCCTGAAGGGTGAATTTATTTTTAAAAAGAATGTTGCTTTTGTTTTTTTAATGGATGAAAAAAAGAAATATCTCTACTTTGCAAGGTGAGGAGAATTTGAACAATTCAGAAATGCTTAATCTGTAATGTGGATAATGAAATATGAGATTGTCCAAATGTGACCAGATAATAGCTTTTGAGACTGACATACTGACCCTGCAATTTGTCCAGGACATCCATTCACATATTTATCCATTCAAGTGCTGAATTTCCTGTAGTAGGTCTGTGCAGCAGTAGGTTACTCCTTCTTGAGGAAAACAAAGTAATTGCAGCAAATGGGCTGGGACAAACTTGTCTGATGGCTGATTAATTCTGTCACAGAAATCTGGCAAGCACAGTTTATACTTTCCATGTTCAATGCTGCCAATTGCCAATCTTGATAATGGATCTTGTATTGTGGATCTTTTTATCTTGTATCGCTTTTTGACTTTCTTTGTTCAGGCAACTTGATGTCTCAAAAATTCAGCTGCAGGAATCAGGAAATAACATTGATGGTTTTTGTTTTCACCAAAGAAATGAAATTAATATTATTTGGGTCTAAAATTACAATATACTTAAATAAGTGTGACCCTACATTTGCAAAAATATGAAAACTTGGAAAAACCCCAACCTGACCTCAATATTCATTATGTTCATAAAATGTTCCTAAAAGTAAATAAAGTATTCATAAAAGTAAAGATTTTTAAAACCATCCATGATTTTAGGATTTGGATTGGCAATCCAATAATTCTGGCATGGTGTATCCAAACGTGGTTTTGCATTCTGACAATTCATTCCAGTTGTAAATGGAGCTGCTGCATTTTCTGGAGTTCTCCTGGAACTGAAGCTGTTAAACTAATTTTACTACTAAACTAATTCTGATTTTCAATCACATCTCAAAAAGAAAAAGTTAATTTTCCCTCTATAAAACCCAGTCTTCTACCAGTGGTGATAAGCAAATTGAGATGTGTTTTATGATTTTCTGTTTGGAAGCACCATGTGCTACATGTGCATCTTACACCTTAGATAAAGTACAAGACATTAACAAAGGGAAACCCAACACCCAAATTCTACTGGGTTTTACAGTGAAGATTTTAGAGGAGGAATGGTAATGACTTTAAAGGCAGATGTTCCAGCAAAAGCAATATACTTTTACACTGCTGTCAAGCTGTTGAAGCATAGAAGCCAGGTCTAACTAAAAAGAAAATCTACAGAGGCCTCTTCTGCTGAGTTGTATTACACTGTGTTAACAGACTGAGCTTTAATTTTAGTCTCTAGACATGGGCAACCTGAAACAGCATCATTGTCAAAAAAGAGCACGTGCTTTTTGCTGTACCTTTGCCTCTTTGTATAGTGGAGGTTTTACACGAGAGACTAACGTTTCATTTTATTAAATATTTACCAACAATCTATTGGCCATATGTCATAGAGTTTGCATGGTGACAGACTCTGTATTCCTCACCTTTTCAAGATGATTCTGCTAAATCCATGGTGTTATACAGGTTCACAAAGACCTTTTAGGAACCCAGGTTTTGTTTGTGCTGTCTTTGCTACTGGTGTCAGTTTCACATTTATGTTCTGTTGAAATGGTTTTAGGAATGAGTTTTTCATGACTTTTCTGTGGGATACCATGGAAGATGTCAGGATTTCTTTCTCAAGTACTGTTTATCTGACAGCGTTGTCTTCAAATATTTTCTAAGTGCAGAGACATTTTCCATATGGAAACATCATTAATCAAAAGTTATAATAATACTTAAAAGTCTCTTTCCATGCTTTTTTTTTTTTTTTTTGGTAGGATTGTGTGCTGATCTGGTTAATCTTATGTGTTGTTGCAGAGTAATCAACTAAAATGATGTAAGTGATCACAGATTAAGTTTTTGTATGGTTTGAATAAGCACAAGAGAGGGGGGAGTGCTCAATATATTTGTTAAAGCTTAGTATTTTTTTTCTGTCTAACAGAAGTTACTTTAAAGACCCTCACAATATGCTTCCCATATTATTTTAAATGTTTTCTCATACAGAATAATTTTTACGTAAGATGGTAAAATTATGAAAATATTAATTTGATAGGAAGTTAATAGCTCCTAATTTCTGTAATTGCATAAGATACATTTACTATATAAACATACGGTATGTTTGCATATTGTAATGACAAAAACTGATTAGATCTCAAGGGAAAGGTGTATGTTATCATAATTAAGACTTCCAAAATACAACTTCTGAACATCAGGAAACAGATAATTGAGTGAAATGCAAGAGAATGTCTTTGATTACTAGGAGGAAAAGGGAAGACTTCAAGGAAAGCTCAATCTCCATGCTGTACTTATTCAAAATAAGGTTCTCAGAATTGTTTTGGCTCTAGTACCATGCACAGCACTGCACCCCAGTAGGCACAGGGTTGTGCCAGCTCCAGCCTCAAGGGATGTCAGCTAGGGGACATTCCCTGGCTCCATTCCCACCAGGGCAAGTTCCTGTGTCTCCACCACGCAGTCGCTGCGGTCACAGACACACGGAAAGAAGGAGCTGGAGGTGTGAGTGACTGTCAGACAGTGGTAACTCTCAGTGTTTGCACACCCATACACCTGACCCCTAGAAGAGTATTTAGGGATGAAGGTGCCCCATGCTCCATTGTGGGTCTGTTCTGCAGGTGGTCGTTGGATGGGAAGTCAGGCTGACACGAGTACTCTCGTTTCCGTGTCTTCAATTCCTTGGTGAAAGGCTGCTGAGACATCGTAGAGGACTCAGCAGTCTGGGTCAAACAGTGGGGGGCAGAAACTGTGCTGTGACTCACAGAGAGAGCTGCCCAGGCACTTGACCTCTTCTTGTGGCTAAACACAAGGAAATAAATCAACGCTATGGTTTTATTAATGCTGTGCAAGGCATGCTGGATACAAAGACCCCTATGGAATGCAGTGAAATTAATTAGATAATAGTTTGAGGGGTAAGGAGTACTTATTTTTATATTCTTCTCTTTTTTTTTTTTTTTTTTTTTTTTTTTTTTTGTGGATAATGAGAAAATATTTGGCAGGTAATGAGTTGTTCAGCAATGCAGCCATAATCTCAAATGCAGCTGGAGAAGAAAGCACAGTGGCAGCAAGTTCTTTTTCTTTTTATTGTAAGCATCTATAGAGCTTATGAACATTGAAGAAATATAAAAATTAATTAATAGCCACTGGGTGACTGAGACATGATCAACAGAACAGATTAAGGTATTACTGTTACTTGGATCCTTGACCAACTCCACAAATTTGGTTTTGCTATGTTGCATGCTAGGAGCACTTGGAAAAGCACATAATAAAACAGTGTTACTGAATTTCTCCCTTGTTCGTTGTGCTAGATTGCAAGGAAGCATTCTTGTCTACTAGATTTCTTCTGTGTTCTGGAGGGGAATGTTGCACCAGGACCAGTTCATAAGATAATGTTCAAAATTAAGTCCTGAAAAATGGTGTCTTATTTGAATTTTTATTTTAAAAACTCCACTCCAAACCAGAAGGAAGGCTAAATGCAAGACTTGTTGCTAATTAAGGCTAATTAATTGAAAGAATTAGTTTGTGACAGGACAATTGACTGAATTTTGACTTCCCTGTTATTAGCAACTCAGTGTGAGTCATTACATAACAATTCTTTCCAGAAAGCATTATTTACCATCATCATAGAGTGATAATAAAATTCAATAGAGGTATTCTTAATTTTGAAAAGCATGTTTGGATATGGTTTTCACAGACAAGGTAGGTAATATGTAAAGAAAATGAGGAGCATTTAAGAGCTTTCTGGGTACTGAGTCAATCTCTATTATAGTTGAATATCACCACCCTCTACAAAATGTTGCTGTGATTCTAGTTATAAAGCAGATTGGTGGCAACCCTTTTGTGGGGGTGTTAATAGGGAATGATGTACTTTACAAAGAGAGTGGCTGAGTATTCTCACCTAAGGAATAGCATCTCTCTCCTCACAGTCTGAACAGTGCACCTTTTTAACTGAAGTATGAAAAGTGGATTTTCTTCATGTTCCTAATTAGCATATGAAGTCATATGCAGATAAGGCTGTCTTTAAATTTTTCTTTTACAATTTACAGTCTGTTAACTGTTATATTAAAGACTGACACTTAGCTGACCAGTTCTAAACCATTAAGAGCAAAGAGCAACATTTAAATTAAACAGTCCATCTCTAATTTAGAGAGGAGAAAATGGTACAGTAATATATCATTACTATATCTCATATTTCCTAAAAATTTGCTAGCTGGAAAAAGTAATTGTGTCAGTTAAAATACTGAGTTTAGCTTGGGAACTCTGGAATACACCTTATTTCTCCCTTTTTCTTTTTAAATACAGTGTTATGCCACATGAGGACCTGCCTTGTGAATGAATCTTGTGATGGAGCTAGATGCTTGCTACAGTCTTCTCTGGTTCTCAGGTCAGATAAATGTTGCTATGCCTAGCTTAGTAAAACTGACTTGGAACACTCTGAATGTCATTTCAGAAAAAAAGAAATCCTCCTCAGGATTTCATGTCCAAACCCAGAAAAGAGAAGAAAAATGCAACGCCTGGGAAGTGCTCCTTTTTCGCATTATATTTAAGGGGAAAATTACTGATCTACAAGCAGATGAAAGAAATCAGAGAAAAAACCTGGTTACCTGGTGAAATGAAACCTGAAAACCATTCTTTAAAGCAGTTTTAAAATGCATTTTTATTAAAAAAGGGAAAACTCTCAAAGAAGTTAACTTTTTTGCAAACTTTATTTTCTGAATGATGACCATTTTAAAATTAATAATAAATCAAAAAATAATAATAATGTCTACCTACCAGTTTCCTGCAGTAGCTACCATGACTTAACCACCATTTTTTCTGTAACCTGAGAAAACACATTTATAAATTCTGTTTGCTTGCCAAGCTTCTTTTCTATATGGCCGAAGCCCTGTTTTTAGAATTTCGAGTTGTTCATGAATCCCCAGAGGTTTTTGTTTCTTAGGGTGTTAATCTCTAGATACAGCTGATGGGTTCTGCCATAGGGAATTGGAAGCATCCTCAGCTGCCTTTTTCTTTCAGGGCTGTGACCAGAAGCCCAAGCAGTGGTGTTGGCATGATGCCTTGAGAAGGCTGACCTAGAACAGAGGCTAGACAGAGTTAAAGAATAAAGTAGGGATTTATCAAAAGGCCTCAATGGATACACCTTGGGCACCACAAGAGCCCAGCCAGGGCTACCCCCAAGATGAACCCAAAATGGTCACAAAATGGACAACTGTTCATGAGGTCTCTCACTTTTATAAGTTTTGGTCCATTAGCATATTTGAGTTAATTGTCCAATTACAGCTTCAGATTATGAAGTCCAATCCTTCTTGTTTTCTCTCTTCATTCCACCGTTGTTTATGCTCTTGGACCTGAAACTTGAAGCAGTTGTCCTTGGTCCCAAGCTAGGAAAGGAATTGTTTTGTCTCCCTACTCTGTGAAGAGAGCTCACCAACACTTAATATGAAGCTCAGAATTACACATTAAAGCAGCACAGAATCTGAAAAATAGAAAAGCTAAAACCTAAGGCATCAGGCAGAGCTCTGCTCCCAGCTGGCAGATACCCAGGTGTTTCCTGTTAGGAGATGCCCCTGGGAAAGAGGAAAAATATGAGCAGTGTGAGGAGGGGGCTCAGCAGGGTACTGCAGACCTGTCTGCGGCAGCTCTGAAGAGGGGAGGAGGAAGAAGTAATTCAAGACAGTAATTTTTTTACAGAAAGGGTGATAAAGTATTGGAATGTTTTGTCTGGGGAGGTGGTGGAGTGCCCCTTCCCTGGATGTGCTTAAAAAAAGACTGGATGTGGCACTTGGTGCCATGGTCTAGTTGAGGTGTTAGGGCTGGGCTGGACTCAATGATCTTGGAGGTCTCTTCCAACCCAGGGATTCTGTGATTCTGTTAGTACTTGAAGCAGGATCTTTGTGCTGTCCCAGAGCACGAGGGAGTTTATGGCCCTCAGCAGGACAATGAGCGTGCTGCTTTGCTACAGACAGAGAGGGATGTAGCTATTCTGACACAGTTGAAAGTGAGGCAGTATTTATTTTAAGATTTTTGATTATAAATAAACTGCTTCGAGAATTCAAAAGGTGCCTGAAGGTCTATCTGAAGCCGGGAAGGAGTGGCCCAGTTTGGTGCTTATGGTGCTTATCTTCTGGGAAACAAAGTATTAGAACAATTCTTCCCTGGTTCATTCATTTCTGATGCCCACAGCAGTCAATGAAGGACAGAAAAGTCCTGTGCATACCAGGTGCACAATTCAATAATCATCCTCCCACAAAGGCGGTTCAACCCTTCCTTTGTTGCCAAGGCTCAGGGAATAGAATGTACAATGAAGTACAATAGTTTTCTTGGTAAATTGTATGTTTCTATCTCTTTCAGGTATAAGGGTATAGTATAACATTTCTGTAGCTGTGAGAGTGAGCAGCTTTTTCCAAACCTGTAAAAGCTATTCCGAATCAATTCCTAAGTGTTAGAGTGATTCAACCTTCACCTTCTCTGCCAGCGTATGAAGCGTCAGCAACCATGTACGCTTTGAGTTCTTGCCAAGTGCACTTACAATTCAGGTGAAAATAGCAAGGAAAAATGTCTTCATGGCAGTTGCATATTAAAAAGACCTTGAGAATTTTGTATGGAAAAGATTAAGTTGTTTGCAGCGTGCAGAAAAAAAAACTGGTTTAAGTAAGCTACTAGAAATGGTAGTTGTTTAAATCTGTCTCGTGGTCCAGCCTCACGTTGTCTAATGAGCTGTGTTTGCAAGGAAGTACAATAGTCCAGCAATGTAAACAATTAATATTTCGAATCCTTTTGTCTTTCTAATGTGAAGAAAAACATAGCTGAGTAAGAGTACTTCTAGCATTTGTTATGTGCCCTTCTTTCAAAACTCTATTTTTTCTAAAGAATGTGTGACAGAGCTCTGACGTGTAACAGGATAACTTAAAATGACAAAAGATGAACTTTCAGAAAAATGGAAAATGTTGCATATCCCTTCTGTCTGTGACAGGACCTGAGGGAATGGCCGGTGTCAGGGGAGGTTTAGGTTGAATATTAGGAAAAAATGTTCACCCAGAGGGTGATTCAGCACTGGAACAGGCTCCCCAGGGAAGTGGTCACAGCACCAAGCCTGACAGAGCTCAAGAAGTGTCCTGTATAGGGCCAGGAGCTGGATTCAATAATCCTTGTGGATCCCTTCCAACTCAGAATAGTCTGTGATTATGAGATTAATATGATTCAGTTTGTTTCAATTTCCAAAAATAGCAGGCAACTTAAAATCAATTATTATTATTTCTGCCCTTTCCAGAATTCCGTAAAAATAGTTTTCACAACATGCAACAGGAAAGCCTTGCCATGCTCTCCCTGGTGATTTAGAATGCTAATTTACAAATGAAATGCCTTTGTCTTGAGAGAATTTTGAGTTAAGCCTTGAGCTAGAGGGTGAATCAGCATCTGTTCCTTCTCTAACGGTGGATGTTTTGCATTATTTGACATATTTTGAGATAGTATCTGCATATATGGAAGAAAAAAGATCATTTAAGTAGCCTTTTACTCCAAAGCCAGATTTTTTTTTTTTTTTTTTTTTTTTTTTTTTT
>VZSE01007467.1:1385090-1420975 GCA_013398275.1 Promerops cafer
TTTTTTTTTTTTTTTTTTTTTTTTTGTGATCTAAAAGACAGAAAAATCTTCAAAGCAAAGAATTATATTGGAGTTTACCTCTAAATTTTATTATTAGATTTTATGATAGTGTGTTAATGTGAAGCTTTCAGTTCAAATATCAGAGAAGCTGAAATGAGTGAAATCTAGACCTAGTCTGAGGTGCTTTTAAGGTTGTTGAGAGAAGTGTGAGTGGTAAGTAATGTGTAATTTTCCTCTTACAGATATGGGAGCTGTCATTATTCATTTACAGAGAGGAATAAAAAACCAAACCCAAAACTATAAGCTAGAAAGCTATCTAGGGCAAAATTATTTTCCTGAAAAATGTCCTACTGTGATAATTGTAACCTCTTGAGAATGGGCCTTTATAAAGGAATTGTTGACAGATCTTTTGCAGTTGGGTACTTCAGTTCTTCATTTCATTCTATTCCTAGACACGAAAAGTATCTGTTTCAAGAACTTAATTTACAAATTGTCTGCTTTGACATGCTAAAGTCTAGCAAAATATGCTAACACAAAAGAAACTTTATTTGTAGAATCAGATAAAGAAGGTTAATAATAGAGTGGCTTCAAATTCTTTAATAAAAGTGAATTCAAAGCTATAGATTCCTTTTTCCAAAAACTTTTTTTTTCCTGTCTGTGGTGCTTTCTTATGAAGAGGAAGTTTATGTATGTTTTTAGAACTATGTATGTGTATAAATGCATATTTGAAAAACTTCATAGAAAGTATTTTCACTTAAAAATTATAAATATTTTAATGGTAGTTCTACGCATTCTGAACAATACTTTGAAGAAAATTGCATCTTGGCAGTGAGAATAACAGTTAGTTCTTATGCAGAGAATTTGAATGAATTAACTATAATAGGAGGACAGAAATGCATATTTTAATTTTGCACGTGGTTCTTTCTGTTACTGTGTTGCAATAGATTTTAGTTGCCTGCAAGTCCCAATGCTGATCTACAGCATACACGTGTTTTTCATGAAGCATCATTGATTTTTTGTGCCTGGTTGAAATCTCCAGTGAAAGATAGAAACTGGGAAATTACTCTGTCTGCATGCAATGGTAGTTTTCTGCAAAGGAACAACAGCAAAATGGAAACAAGTAACTAGATTACACTTCTCACTGTGAATAGGCTTGTTTTGGTGTGATTTTAGAAAACTATGTTGTCGTATAGGGCATGGTGTACATTTTCTCTAAGTAATGTTGAGCTGCTGGAGAAGTGATTTTCTAGCAAAGCTGCAATTTAGTTTAGTAGTAGTTCACCACTAGATAGGAAAAAAAAAAAAGAAGAAAAACTCCTGAGATTTCTTAAAAAGAGTATTTAAAATGAAATCTCTGCTATAACAATCATTGCACTTCATCAGAGGGTAAGAAGTTGTGCCTTGCAATAGGAAGGGTTAGTTGAGGTTCTACTTCAATGAGGTTTGAAGCAGGTTTCTGAGGCTGGTTTTTCTGCTTGGTTCTAGTGTGGGAGATCCTTTCTGAATTCTGGAGATCCTTTCTAAATTTTGGCCTTCGGCCAAACATGCTTTAAACTGCAACAAAGATTTAGTAGCTCAAATTCTTGAAGTTGACTCCATATTTTTTCTCCTTGGGATTTGTTTACAACACACTGGATTTTCTTAATTTGTACTTGGCATCTGTGTAATAAGACTTGTAAATATTTCCCATAATCCTGTACATTAGAAATGGTCTCTAGGTTGTGACTATGTCGTATTACTGAGGGACAATATGCCAATTAATTCTAAACTCACATAAAACTGCAGGAGAAATGAGATCTTGCTTGGGAGTTGTGGCTGGTAAGAGATCAGCCTGAAGGTGTGTAGGCATGGAGCTGCTTTTCAGTGTGGGGTGGGAAAGGCAGAGAACAAATGCAAGCTTGGTCCTGGATGCTGTGGAGAGAGGTTTCCTTGTGTTGCTGCAGTGTAGGTGGTACAAAAGGACCAAAGATAAATAAGTCCAGGCTGTTCTTTGCAAGAAAATAGTGTGTTGTGTGTTTTATCTACAACTTTTGAAGTTATGCCACCCTTTAGGAAAGAATTTAGTATTTAAGGTGCCAAAAAACATCAGACCAATATTGGGCATAACTGTGGCTACTGAGTGAATTTTGTGTATGACTTTATAGACAATATTTTTGCATGTGTATGTTTATATATATATATATAAATATAACGTATCTGAGAAATGTCTCGTTTTTCAAACAGCTATTCTTTCTCTTAACATTTTGCTTTTTGAACATTTAGTGGTTTGGGTTTTTTCTTTATACAGTTGATGCTTCATCTTTCTTAAGGCTTAAAAGGCTAAGCCTATCTGTAGGCTATTGGCTGATACATTTTCTTTTCTAGAATAAATATCTTCTTTTAATGTTGGAAGCTTAAAATTCCAAAGTGAAGGTTTCTGGTATGGATACATTCTTGCAAATGGATGAAAAAATTATTTAAAAATCATATTTCTTTAATTCTGAATTTAAAACAAAATGCTGAAACATACTTTTTTGAACCAACTTTAGTCATCTCAGTAGCAGACAATAATATCAAAGTTTACATGAACTCCTAAACAATAAGAATCATTACATGAAATACTGTATATGGTAGCTGCTTGTGAACTCCACGACCAGAACTGTTATCATATAAGGTACAAGAGGTAATTAGAATATACCAAGTGCTCTTTAAGGTCACCACAAAACTTGCAATACTTGATTTGTAATCCTTTATTTCAGTAGAAATTTAATTGGTTTAATATTTTTCATCCAGGCTCATTTTTATTGGGTGGAGCTTGAACCTATAGTTTCATGCCTGGCATTTAGTTAGGCACACTCTGACAGAAAATTAGATTCTTAATTAGATGTGAAGATATAAAAGAGACTTTGGTTGTCCAAAGTAGCCAGTGAGGAAGCTGAGGCAGTCTAGCTACACTGGATAAATGCACAGTTTATCCTCGTGCAAGGAGTTTCCAATATCTTGTCATTCAAAACATTTGAAAAATAGGAAGTTCAACATTGCACATTTGTGGATTTTACATATGAGTTGTGGCCACAGGTGGGTTCTGGATTTAAATATTAATTAAAATTTTAAATGGTGTTGAGTAACTGTTAACTGTGGAGAAGGGTGTTAATTGTGGCAGCAATGAAAATGTAACAGTTAATGAAGATAGAAGGATCTCATACATACCCAACACAGGATCCTTACCTTTCCATAGCACTTAGAACT
Organism: Promerops cafer; assembly: GCA_013398275.1. Taxonomy (NCBI): domain Eukaryota; kingdom Metazoa; phylum Chordata; class Aves; order Passeriformes; family Nectariniidae; genus Promerops; species Promerops cafer. Next base: position 1,388,319 of record VZSE01007467.1, read on the forward strand.
AGTCATGTAAGAGGACAAGTGTCAGGTAGGTATTCATGACCAAGAATCACCCTTTTTTATATAAATTCCTCGTCATTAAATTAGTGAAGTACTAATAGGTTCTGTACATCCTAATATTTCAATGTAGAAAAATGTCTTCTTTATAGTATACTAATTTAAATGAAATAAAATAGACAGCCTTCAATACCTAAGCATAACAAAAACATAGCTATCTTCATTTGAGTAGCTCCTAAGTAATGACAATCATTATAGTCTAAACACTGAATAAAATTGTATCATTACCTATACAATCGTTAGAGAGAAAATACCATAGGCTATTTAAACTTCTTTAGTCCATTTTGAAGAAAATTGCTTGCCAGTAGTTTTTAGAGAATTTTATTTACCATTTTAAGATTTTCCACTTTAAATATGTTTCAAAAAGTTCCACATCTTAAAACATTGTTTCTCCCTGAGCATTGGGAGCTTTTGGAATAACGTTTTTGGCTCACTGTGTTATTTAGTTTACTGTAGCCAAGTGTTCTTCACTGTCTCAAGCCCCAGCACTTCAAGAGTTTTTGTCACCTTTTCACAGCAGCTCATACAATTCTTGTGGTTAGTCAGCATAACACAAGGTGATGTGATCTGTGATGCTGAGTTCCTGGAAAAAACATGACCAAGTTTCCAAAGAATTTAATTTATAAAAGGGAAAACTTCTAGCCTGTTAGCAATGAGTAAGCAGCAAGCCTGCACTTGAAGAGCTAAGGTTAGGAACAGAATTTTTTTATTTTTTGTGTGTCAATCAGGTCACTGCTTTTCTTTGTACTTCAACTTCTTGGAGTGTCCTTAATTAAATTTATATAGAAAGAGCTGTAAATGGAGAGTCTGTGTTCTTAAGATCTATGTTTCTAAAGGCAGAGCATTTTTTAAAGGCAGGGAATTTAACTATCCTAATCATTGGAAGATTGCATCATTTTAAAGAGTGTTCCCTTCCACTGTATTATGGTTTTAATGATGAATTCAGTAAGAACTCCGTTCTTCGTAGTCCAGCAGTTGATGTAGTCAAAAGCAAAATAGCTGAAGTCCTGAAAGAGATAAATATACAGTCTGACTGAGCAGAAAGAATTGAACAAGTGTAGAAAGGCAACAGAGAAGCTGCAGAGAGCTTAATAGATGTCATCAATCAGAGAAGCAAGCACTGTGCAACAGGCGTGGCGCGGGGCTTGCGATCTGTGCTGAAAGAGGCATCAAGAGCTGGATGCACTGCACCAACATATTTGCTTCTTCAGGCAAAGACACAATCATCCTGGCCTTTTCCAAGTGTCTTTTCAGAGGAAACTCCAAGATATTATTGTTTAGTAGCATATTAATATTGTCTTAATATAAACATGCTTGTTTCAAAATAGATTATAGGGGGATGGAATGGTGTTCACCCCTAAGGACTCATAAATGTGTGCTTCCAAATTCAGTTCTACCTGCTTCATGCAGGTTTCTAGTGGTGGCAGCATGTTTATAGCTTCTATATCAGAATTTCCTCAACATCTTTCATTTCTGAAAGTGATAGAAGATCACTAAAGGCTTTATATTTTTATGCTCTGTAATGATTTTCATATATACCACTAAAAAGGAAATGAAATGTAATGAAATTAACTTGTGGAACTGGGGAGGGAAAACAAAAACAATTCAAGTACCTGAGCTACTTTAATGTAGCTAAAATCTATTAAAAACACCCTACTTTTCTTTTACAAAAAAATGCTGTTGCACTGTGTCATAATTCTAGCAAAAGTACATGTTAATTGTGAAAAAGTGTTAAGCCAGAAATTCTGAAAAAAATTATAACCAAGGCTATTGTTTTATTGATTATGACAATTTCATAGTTATCAAAATGGCACGATGAATTTTGAATTGTGCAAATTTTCAAATGGAATGTACCTGTACTAGCATATTCTAGTATATTGCTTGAAACATGCATAGTTATGGATACATTGGAATTTTTATTCTTTTTGGGAAGAGATTATGAAATCTTGAGGTCTTAAGGTCTTAAACATGTTTAATTTTGTTTTCATACTATTATACTGTGATATTCTGCTTTTGTGGTACATTTGGGTTGAGACACTATGGACCCACTAGGAGCTTTCCCAGTTTGATGTTGTTGGGATAGGCCCAATAAACATACATTCTACCTACAAATGGGAATATCTGTGGCTTAGAATTGGAAGTTTCACTACCTTCTTCAAACTCTAATTTTCTCTTTCTCTTCCATTGCTAGTATTTTGGTTGTTGAACCAACTTTGTAGCTTTATCCACAGTAGAGATTAACCAGAAATTGCAATTGCTATATTTTGCTGAGTGTAACTTACGTCTCTATTGTTATTTCAATATATTTGATATCACTCTGCTGAAACAGAAATTCCATATAGCACTAGCTTTCTTCAAATGACAAAATTTTATATTATAATATAGGTTATATAAGTATAACCTTTATATGTGAAATATCTAAAGGTGTGCTGTTGGCAGCACAAATCCAAAATATAGCCCCATATCTGCTACTATGAAAAAAATTAACTCTATCCCACCCCAAAGAAGCACACCTGGTCAAGACAATATTGGACTCTGACAAATCAGCAATTTGTGTATTGCTTAAAAGTTGTGGTCTGACTTGTGAAATGTGCAATGCCAGTGATGAGATTTATGGATGGATGTTATTGAGAATAAAACCTCAGGATATTACTGAGACAGGTATGTGGTAAACAGGGTATTCTTTCCAAAAGATTTTCTGACAAATGGGGGTTCTTGAAAACTGTACATTTTCAATCTGATGGCTTCATATTGGAGTTCAAAAAGATGCAAAACCAGGTTTCAGAATTTACTAACTCAGAGAGTTGAGTTTCTGGTGACCTTGTGACTTGGTATAGCCAAAATTTACTTGAAATTGAGCTGATGTTTACTCTATCAAAAGTTATATAGTAGGTGCTTAAAATACTTGGACTTTTGAGCTTATTCCAGTTGAAAACAGAGAATTTCTTCATTTAGTCAGAGATTTCAACATACAGTTTTGCACTTTCTTATTTAAATGTACTGTTGCCAGGCAGGTGTATTTCTACACTGACATGAGGAAAGTGGCCTGGTTTACTTTTCTACAAAAAAGTTTACTAAGAATAAAATTGGCTTCTGGCTAGATAAAAATAGAATTATGCTGTAAAAGAAGGAGAAGAATGCTGGGCCAGGACGCTAAAAATTTTGTTGCAGGGTTTAATTCTGCTTTATTCGAGAGCTTTGTGAACATGCATTCAATATTGGATGTTCTAGGCCCTTGTTCAGGTGGGTCTAGGTACAGAAGATAGGTACTCCTTACTCTAAGTTTTTGGAAGTGCCCTTTGTTCATAATCTGAACTCTGTGGGAAAGGTCCTCCTCCTCCTCCAGATTTCATAAACTTTTTGCAATGGATTTCATGTGCACCTGTTGGAGCAAGTCCAGAGAAGGCCACAAAGGTACTCAGGTTGCTCAGACCCCTCTTCTATTAAGACAGACTAAGAGGGCTTTTTCAGCCTGGAAAAGTCTCTGAGGGTACCTTCCAGCACCATTCAGTAGCCAAAGGGGCTACAAGAGAGCTAGAGGGAGATATTTTACACGGATATGTAGTGACAGAACAACAGGAAACGGCTTAAACTGAAAAGACAGTAAATTTAGATGGGATATTAGGAAGAAATCCTTTATTGAGAGGGTGGTGAGACACTGGAACAGGTTCCCAGAGAATCTATGGATGCCACATCCCTGGAAGTGTTCAAAACCAGGCTTCATGGGACTCTGAGCAACCTGTTCTAGTGGAAGGCATCCCTGCCCATGGCAGGGGCTTGAAATGAGATGGTCTTTAATGTTCCTTTCAACCTAAACCCTTCTGTGATTCGTCAGGCAGGAATTCAAGATAACGTCAGACAATTTAAAATCTTTCAATTCTTTGTCAACTGAAATATTTGTAATAAACTATTTTTGTTTGCTTGCATATATATATATATTGCTCCTGTCTTTCGTGGATTTTGGAGATACCAAAAGAATTACAGTAACTGTTTTTTTGCAAAGTTCACTTTGTTCTTTACTTCAGCACAATCTACTGGTAGTGGATGTCAGGAAATATAAAATACAGTGCCTTGAGCTTGTGTGTATTCTTATACTGAGAAATATGGCTTGCACTGAAAGGCTAAAAGGACCCATTAAGATTCATATCTTCTGTTTGGTTTAAAAGAAAATGTTTCTATCATCTTCTTAACAAAGGGAATTGGAATTAAAAGTGAGAAATGCTTACCTTTAAAAGGCCATTTTCTTCCCTGAAGTGCTCATAAAAGCGCAGCTGCAGCACCGCAGTGTGTATTCCAGGGCACGAAAGCAGTCCCTTTTTGACCCTGCAAGAGCTCTTCCCGTGTGTGTTTTGGGACACTGCTTTCAGGGTGTCTCCTCATGTCTTCTCATCAGCCTGGTAACAAGCTGGAAGATATTTGTGTTTGAGTCTGTGTGGCAGGACTGCAGTTTAAATACCATCTGTAATCACCCAGGAGCTGTACGATCAGGACTCGCTTTAGGGCCGTGGAAAACCTGATTGACAAGGTTCCCTCATTTGAAAGGAGAGAGGGTTGAGTCAGATCTACAATGTTTTGTGAGCAGATAGAGACCATTTAGGGCACTGGTAGTCTGCAGTGAACTGTAGGCTAAAAGTGAGTAATTGTCTGAGTAAAGAATATGGTGGCTAAGAAGTTGGAAGTGTATTATTGACCTCGTTCTGCCTTGGTTGTCCAGATATTTTTACCTGACTAAAAGAAGAAGTTTTGTGGCAGTAGAAGACCTACAAAGGGAGAGTATGTGTATATATATTCACCAGTGGAAAAATTAGGGTCTCTAGTAACCAAACTGAATGTACTTGTGAAGGGGACCTTTGGGAAGCTGTCGCCTGCTGCAAGAACTGGCCCGAGGAAGAAGGAGGTGAACTACAGCCACTTAAAATAGAAGGAACAGGAAGGCTTGCAATTTAGAGTAAGATTTCTGTATTAATAAATTATGATTATGGGGTGACTTTATTGCTTGGCAGCAGACAGCCTACTTCTATTTCCTTTTGGGGGGGCAAATGTTGGCCTTCTACTGGGTTTTACAGTTTAGAGTTTGGTAACAACTCTAAGTCTGGGCATGAGTTTTCACTACTATTCTATTTTAAATTTAAAAAAGCCTTGCCAGCTTTTGTGCTGTTGTCCTAGACTGAATTGTAATGTCAACAGTCTGCAAAAAAACCCACCCTAAAAGTAGCTGTTTGAAGCCCACAAAAGTACATAATGCCTAATTTGGCTCTCAGGGCAGTGGTCTGTCCTGCTCAACATAAAGGCAATAAACCCATGGTAGTTTTAATTTCAATTGGTATGAATAACAATATTAAAGCCAGACATTTAATTAAAAACTTGTCCTATTGCAATTTGACACACATGGTTACACTCTGGATCTGTATATAATCCGTATATAATAAAAAGAATTCTTTACGACAAAAAACCAAGGCACTAAGAGAAATACATTAAATTTAACAGGCAGAACTCTCTAGGACATTGATATTGTTAGATGAGAGAAGTGAAGCAAAAATAGTACTGGAAGGGCTGACGCACACAAATGCTGAGGTCAGAATGAAAACCTGTTTGTCTGAAGATGGCATAAAGCTGAAGGAACTGAGACTTTACCTCCAGCAGTTTTTTTGAAATTGTGGTCGTCTTCTTATGTTGCAGTGGCTGTGTTGTTTCTTTTTTTTCATTCTCAGGTTGCTGTTTGTGGTGTTATATTGAGTAAAAAAAGAGTTCAGCCTTTACATGCGCACGTAATCCAGAGGAATTGTTCTAATGTACTTTCTTACATAATAGTTCTGTATTTATTCTCCCTGAAGAATGAACTGTTCAGTCTCAGACCAGAGATATATTCTGCTAGGGTTTTTTTTAGGTAAATGCATTAGCTGGGACAGTATTTTTAAATTTTGTCTCCTTTCATGACAGCAACTTTGTTAATAGTAGATTTTTTTAGAAAGTAAAAATAGATTTTTCTGGAAAGTGAAAAGAATCAGTAGTTGAGGAGAACCTTATGGCAGTATGATGTGGTAACTTTGAGATTTTTTTAAGCAAACAGACTTTTAATTGCAATTCTGTCATAAAAATTTCCTTTTGAAGACTTTCTAACCTTTCCAAGACCAGCATTTTTAAGCTGTATTTTGAGCTGCTGTGAATGCATACCAATGGGGAGACAAGGATGCAACTTCTTTGAAAGCATGCATAGAAATACTGAGATACAGAACTTATAATTTGCTTAGACAGATGGCACTCCTATTTAACATCTAGTATCTACTGACATAAACTATCCACAGATTGGCTCGTAGAGCTTGTTGCAGACTTGAAAGAGGCAAGTCTTTTAGTTTATTTTAAAAATTTTTTTTCATTAACAGTGTTTTCATATTTGGGGGGATCAGAAGAATGATGGAATGTCCTCAGTAAAGGTTAAACCCTCAGTAATAAGGTTGATTAGGATGGGCATGTAATATAGTTCTTTATTTAAGGTAAAAATGTAATACGTTCATGAAATTGGATTCTGTATTTGACCTTGGAAATGTTTAATATCAATAGCTGAGAGGAATCAAGAGAGAGATCAGCAGTTATCAACAGGTAGCTTTTCTGACATCATTTGTTCAGACTTACCAGGCCCTTTAAAATATAAGGACACTATTCTCCCTTTAAAAAATAAAAAAAAAAACAATAAATCTGACTTTGTTTTATTGGGAGTATTGTGAATGAGCATCTGGGATGCTATTAAACTCATAGGTACCCTCTTTTTTTCATTCCCCATGTAATAGATTGCTTTCATTTAAGGTTAGAAGTATTGCTACAAAGTGAAAACCTACTTTGATACCATCATGAAAAGGCACTTCTGTAGCTAAAGAAAAGTTGTTTATAAATAGATAGCAGTGATATTATGCTACTGCAGTTGAGGAAACCTAATTCCATTAAAAAACATCAGTGAAGACCTAGAGTAATGCTTAATAATTAATGAATATGATTTAAGTCCATTTTACAATGATGACACTTTTTAAAGGTCCTGTAATATTTATAAGAAAAATTTACCTCCCATAATTCTAATGAATGAATTTTTGCTGACCCTTACTGAAAGTTACACCTGTAAATTAGTTTTTCAGCTTGCTGCTAAAGGGTCTTTTTTTCCAAACCACAGTTCATTTACGTAGTTTTGGTAATGTTTTCAGGCTCTGTAGATTTGCCTCTTTTGTTTGGCATAGTGTATTTCTTGTCAGTGACTGACTATCAGGTTTAAAAGCCCTGTACATAGAATCATACAATAGTTTGAGTTGAAAGGAACCTTAAAGGTTATTTAGTTCCAAGCCCTCTGCCTCAGGCTAAGACACATTCCACTAGATCAGGTTTGTCCACAAACTACATTTTGCTGAAAAGAATACTATTTTAATTTTTTTTATCAGGAAGTCTAGACTGCTACAAAATTATTTTTAAAAGTCTTTAATTTATTGTAATGACATTTTTCCACTTAAGGAGGCTTAACTGACTGTTAGGACATTGTTCATCTGATTTCAACAAATTAATTTCCATTAAACAGCACTGCACTGGTAGAAGGTAGGGAGGTAGTAGTAGGAAGATTCCATTAATAAAATTTCAGGATAAATTTTGATTCAGTCCCCCACATTCCATGAGTGCTGGGATATGTAAAAGGACCAGCATGAGCTGGAGGAGGCGTGGATTGGGGTGGTAACTCCTGCCACTTGCCTTTTCTTCCAGCTTACTTGCAGGTTATTGGTACTCCTAGAAAAGCCATACTGGAGAAACAAAGCAGAATTATTGATATGTGAATATGTGGTGCCCATTTATGTCTGTTCCCACCACATGGCATTTTGAGGCATCTCAGCCTTCCTGATTTATTCTAGGCTTGCCTCTCCTCTCCTCAGATTGATTGTGTGTGTTTATGCCAGCTTTCTCAGCTAAGGGCTTATGGTCTTTATGGATTTAGTGAAGAAAAATCTGGATTTTGAAGAAAAATCTGGATTTTTCAATATCTTACTGAATAAGCATTTCTGTGCGACTGTTAGGGAGTGTTCTGAACATCCAATGCTCTCTGGGCTATAGAAATACTTAAATCAGGACTATGTGCCAGTGACTTGCAGCTATTAAAGATTCAGGTTGAATGTCTGCTTCTTAAAATGGGTAAGTATTTAAAAAGAGTGGTTATACTTTTGGCCACCATCATACTGAGTCTATTCATGCCTAGATCTCATGCAGCCCAGAAATAATCCAGTTTCAATGATCAGACTATGCATTAGGTTGATGTGGAGACAGATTTGGCCCTGTAGCTGAATTGAGATTACTGCAAAAATTGAAGGCCAGAGGTGTGTGATGGAGTTCTGCACCAGAGTCTGTGCTTCCAGTGCTGCTAATGTATTTAACTGATAATTATTTGCATAAATGCAGTTACTGTCCCTCTTTTGATTATAGGAATCCAAGGTCACTATTTTTGGAGGGATTGAAAGCATGGAATTTGTTCATCTTGCCTTTAGTGAGTATCTGGAGTCAAGTAAAAAGCCTCTTTACATTGGTGAATAAAATTAATTTTAAGGTTCAGTCCATAAACTGTTTTTCCGCTGACTTCTAACCTATATATTGCCTTCAGAGCTGGACATTTAGCAACTTGTAAAAATTTAATGAGATTTTTATGAGTAAGTAATTTAGGTATTTTGAAGTCTAGAATTCATCTGATGAGGTTTCTCACTAAAATATTTCTAAAATTTTTGGCTAAATTATAAAAATAGCTTTAATTTCTTCCACTTAAACATTACAGTGTGAAATGGAGTAGTTACTTCTGGGTGCTAATTTGTTATGAATATTGAATGGAATAGATAATTGCTGTTAGGAAAGATAAGGGCAAGTCAATGGAAAACATTAGTCAAGAAGACAGGAATTATAAATTAAGTTGTGGAAAATGTTCACAAAATAGGAAACAACACCATTCTCTGGTAGGATATTGTTACAGTCTTGAAACACAGCCCAGGTTTGCTTTTCATCAATAATCAGACAAATTCAGCACATCTTTTAAATTAAAGAAAACTGGTCAACAGCCACAAAAATACTAGTCACTGTGGTTTTGCATGTTAGACACTCTAAGGTTTTGTAAAGAAAAAAACAGGAAGCAAAGCAACTGAAGGATGAAGTTCAAGGAGTTTAAACCATGACAGATCAAAACAGAAGCAAATGTCTGGCACAAACCCCCACAATATGAAACTGCTTTGTTTTTAATGGCTTCATTCCTAACAGATGTTTGAGAGGAGCTGATCTTTTGCCAGGAATGTCATTATCACCTATTGCATTATCCAGCTAATACCAGGCATTTGTTGTCACTTTGTTATGCATACTTTTCGAACTCTATTTTAGATGCTGCAGCCTTTTTTTTAATTTTTTTTTTTTTTCATTCTGAGTGTGCTCACAGAAATGCTGTCAACAAGTATTTGGTGAGTTTGGGATGGATATTTCTCATGATCTTTTTGGATTATATTAAATCCAAAGTTCTGTGGTAGCCTAAAAGTCCCAGGTTAAACATATCAAAAATTAAAACTTGAATGTAGAAAATTAGAAATGTTTTTGTCATTTTTCTTTAGGACAGGGAATAGGAAGGGCTTAAGTCTTATTTCCTTATAATTTCCAGCTCATCAAGTATAGAAAACCTTTAAGAGTTGAAGCCAGTAAATCTGATGCCTTTTACTCATGTTTTTAGCCCTTGGATTAAAAAACAGCTTTGTAGTAGGAGAGAAAATGAAAGTCTGTGGTAGGAACTGACTAAGAGATATCCTGAATGGCTGGTGCCTACTTTCTGATTGTGTTGAAAGTATTCTCTTTATATAAGAAGTAGCCTAACTCTGGCAAAAGCATTCTCACACCCTACCCACCCCTAAAAAACCCACCAAAACCCCACAGCAAACAAACCAAACAAAATAGCAACAACAATACCAAAAACAAACAGAAAAGCCCCACAAAATTCCTTTTAGATTTTAAGGAAGTGTTTCATAAACTCTAGAATGATTCATGGTATGTTTTTCAAAAACTGAGATACTGTTTGCAGAATGTCAGTAAAAGTTATTCTACAGATGCTAGAGATGAAGGATAAATTCCTTCTTTTCTTTGGCATTGATGTTTATTTATGTTGAAGAAAATGTGCAAATGGGTATAACACTCCTGTGCTATGTACTCTAGAAATTTCCAGAGATCTTCAAAACCTACCAAAGATCTGGAAAACCTACTGCTAAACAGAGAGGTAGGACTAGAAGGGCTCAAGAGGTCCCTTCCAGCCTTAATGGTTCTGTGATTCTCAATTTAATTGATGATAAACTCTTAAGTTTGTTTGTAATAGGCTCTTAAGTTTGCTTTTATATTTATTTTAATATTCTTTTGGTGTGTGAACACAGGTAAAAAGGTACCTGAAATCATGACAAGGAAGTGTTAATAACATGTTAAGAGAAAGAATAGCTCAAAAGTCCTCATTAATGTGTTGTGTTAGAAACAGAGAAGCATAAAAGATGAATTAGTTCCCTTCTCTTGATGTTAATGGATACTCAATAGGAGGAGGGAATGGAGTATTAAAATTACTATACCAGTAAATTCTACTGGGTCTTGTACTATAAATCTTCTTTTATAGATCTTCCGTACTGACACCAATAATTCTTTCACAGGAATGCAATATAGACTGGAAACATTAGTCATCATAACAGAGCACATTAATACTTTTGTTAAGTAACTCATCTCTAACACTAAAAGAATGTACAAGAAGATCTAGATTATTTTGCTACAGATCTTGAGAACTGAATTTGATTTTTTGCTTCTGCTTTAAAACCCCATAGTGTTCAGTTAGCTGAAAACACTTCAGTGAGAGAAAGATTTCTTGTACTTTTCTTATTCCAGCTGGTAGCAGGAAGAGCAAAAGGTGCTGGACTCTTCTAGTGAAGATCTGGATCTTCAGCTCCTGTGGGTGGCTAGTTCACCCAAAATGTGATTACTTTAAAGCAAGATGCCTGTCACTCTTCAATTTCCCCAGTTGGGCAGCATATGAATTATGCATCTTGCATAGTACATTGAATTTTATTCTTATTTCAGCGCAGACTTGGAAATGTAAGAGTTTTGTATAAAGGGTTAGTAGGTGCATGGATCCAAAGATCCTTGAGATGTATTGGAGGGTAGTTCTACAGCTGAAATTGAAGAGAAATTATAGAAAGTATTCAGAATCAACTATAAGAAAGGAAGAAAAACCTCAAATAGTTGGGAGAGCACTTAAGGGAGGAAAACTGAGATTGAAATTACCCCAAACCTTCCACCTGTAAACCTAAAGTCTTATCCCACTTTTTTATTAGGTGTTTAAATTTGTGTTAATTATTATGTCCTGCATATTTAAGCCAGAAACTACTGGTAAGGTAGAAGGACACTTCGGGTATTTCTGGAGACATTGCATTTCAGCACTCTGGACAGGGATTGGGTTCCAGCCCCATGGCTGTGCACTGGGAGGACACAGAAGTAGCAGGTTCAGGCTCTCTTGTGTGAAAGAATAACTATTTTTAATGCAATGCTACTGAAGGTTGCAGCCATTGTTTTGTGAACACAAAAGAGATAATTTCTGTAAGTCTTAGTAAGTTATATCAGCTTCTTCTCAGGTCAGCGTACATCTTTGTGTACCTGCTGGTTAAGCTGTGCCAACTGTCTGGTAGAAACGTAGAATCAGAGAGTATTTTGAGTTGGATGGGACCCCAAGGATCATGGAGTCCAGCTCCTGGCCCTGCACAGGACCATCCCTAAGAGTCACACCATGTGCCCAAGAGTATTGTCCAAACACTTCTTGAACTTGCTCAGGCTTGGGGCTTGGTGACAGTTCCCTGGGGAGCCTGTTCCAGTGCCCAACCATCCTCTGGGTGAAGAACATTGTCCTGATATCCAACCTAAACCTCCACTGACACAACTTCAGCACATCCTCTTGTGTCCTGTCTCTGGTCACCAGAAGGCAGAAGTTCTGCCCTCAGCTTCTCCTCATGAAAAAGTTGTAGACCACAATGAGGTCTCTCCTCAGTCTCCTCTCCAGGAGCAATGTGGTGAGGACTAACTAGATAAGTATGGAAAGACTGTAGCTGTAAATTGCTCCAGAGTCTGGGTCGAGTGTTTGATGGTTCTCAAGAACACATAGTCTTACTGTAAGCTATTTGTGCTGTTTTGAAGGTAAACCAGAGGGAGGAATTAACCCCACACAAATACCTTGTGAGAAATTCCAAGTTGGAGCTACAATTTAATAGGAAAATTACAATAGAGGCAATAGAAACACCAGCTTAAACTGACAAAGTCAGAATACAACTTGTCACCCTGTTGGTCAGAGTGGTGGTAGCAGTCCAATTGAATGGTGGTTACAGTCCCATTGGAGTGATGGATGTGGTCTTGTCAAAGTGGTGATCCTGTGGAAAGGTCTGGCCCTTCTCTGGAGGTCCAGTGGTGGTGGTGGAGAGCTCTTGTCCTCTGGGTATCCAGTGGTGGTATTGTGGTGTCCTAAACCCCAGATTACATCCAGGCAGGATTGTCTGGTACCTTCCCCAGAGAAGGGAAGGATGTGATTCTATGAGTCATTCTGTGAGACCTCGATGGCCCATTAGCAGAGATGGCCCCTCAGGGTGGCTGCTGCTTCCCCAGAGGGAGTTATCGTCGTTGAGTCATAGAGAAGATAAAGAAACACTGCTCCACCCAATGTAATATCTCCTCAGAAGACAATGTATGTGGTGGTAGAATACATAGTTTGGTTACACCTTACATTGTAACCCAAGACTACTAAATAAATTCAGAGACTAAACTTTGAGAATATTGCCTCCCTTGACTTCTCTCTTCCTTCTTTATCATACAACTGCCTCCCTTAATTCTGACAAAGACTGTTGTAATCTATCTAGAGACAAGAGAATTTTCTGTGGAGAAGTCCACTGCATGGATGGTAGATTCTTCAGTTTACTTTTATAATTTTTTTTATATTCTCGTATAAAGGTGTCCAGTCTAAATTTAATCAACCATTCAGAAAATCTCTTTCCATCCTGAAAATTAATGGTATATCGAATGAGAGTGGAAATAGTATAGGACTCATGGTAACAGATCATAACATTTTTTCAAGTTTGAAATATGCGAGGATCCAAAAATATTTCTTTCTCCTTCTGGCTATAAGAATAATTCATCTTCTTGAAATGAAATCTCCCCAGAATTATAGTGCTCTCTACCCCCTCAATGTGTTTTATCTTGAGGAGACAGCTTCTATTTCTGTGCCACAGAACTGGAATCTGATGTCATCAACTTCAGCTGGGTATTCGTCATACAACTCATTGTACAGCAATAGAATTCATCATACAACAAGCACCAAGCAGGGCTTTGAAACAGATGACATCCTGAGGTCCCTTCCAACTGAATTTATTCTATGACCCTATTGGTTTCTTCAACTATCTATACAAATGAGGGCCCTCTGCAAGATGCCAGGCTTCAACCTCCTTTCATGGCCTTTTGTCCTGGGGTGACTTTATGATGCTTGTATCCCCATTTTTCTGTTTAACCCAGAAATAAGTTTTGCACCTTTAAGACTGGTTCTGAGTTTGTTTTCAGAAACTGCACTCACTGCTCCACATTCCGGCTCCTGGACTGTGCTGTCTGTGGATGGACAGACAGTGGGACAGAGCTCTCCTTTGCTTTTAGTCAGTTTTTAGCCAGCTGAGGCAGAGAAGTTCCCTGGACTGTGGTTTTTCTTTTCCTTGGACCTGTTTGAACCTGCTTTGGACTGAAACCCCAGAAGAGCAGTGGCAGCTCACCCCTGTGTCCCACCGGGTCGGGCCTGGGCTGAGGCATTTCCAGCGCCGGAGGGACTGAGAACAGACTGGGTGAGCTGAGCTACAGCCCTCGAAGGGACTTCCTGAGTTTGTCATCTCTTCTGGAGTGGCAGGAGGTTTTATTGTTTAATATTGTTCACTTTCTTTGCCTGTTAAATTAACAGGTTTTTTCCCACTTTTCTCCAAGGACATGTTTTCCCGAACCAGTTGTGGGAGGGGCCGCTTGAATCTGCTTTCTAGAGAAACCCCTTCGGAGGTTTTCTCCCAAATTTGCCCTAGACCAGGACACCTTTCTAAGAGCCAGAAGGATAATGTATCTATTCATGCTGTAACCCAAATGAATTATTAAAATGCTTTGTGGTTCTTCTCATATCCTGGTGTATTTAACTGGTGGCTGTGCCTGACTTGAATTAGGAATCTGCCTTCAACATGAAGTTTCTTTAAACAGGAATGAACTTTTTCTTTCTGTCTCTTAAGTAATTGCTGATGTTGCCAGCTAGGTAACAGTGTTTTCAGATGGGCTGGGAGAAAGGAAGCCCTGTTTCCATATAAAGGAGATTTGAAGAAATTAGTAGTTGGGGGAAAGTTTGTGGAAAAGATGTGGCTTTCATACGAAAAGAGACAATTATGATCAAACTCAGTATTTGAACACATTTCATGGCGTGAAAGTGGTTCTTGGGTATGATCATGACGGAAGGGGAGGTGGAAAGGAAGAAGATGAGAATGATGTAGACTGTGAACTTTAAAGAGTCATCCAGGAGGTCTGTGTCTACTCTTGGATAGATTTTTTTTTCTCTGTAACTGACAGCCAAAAGAAATTCAAAAAGAAAGAAAGAAAAAGAGAAATTGCAAGGGAGTTATTTTGGTTGGTTTCTTCTTGTAACAAAGCTGAAAATCAGTAGGAGTTTTTCTATTAATTTCTGTGAGAAAAGAACTGTCCTAAAGGACTCCTACAAGCACGTTTTTAAACATTTGCATTGAATGGTAAAAACAAGATCTAAAACTCCACGAATAGTAACTGTCGACTCAGAAGAAGGAATATATCCTAGCGAGACATCTCGTACCATGTGTGAATCTGCCTATTTCTGGCAATTTTGTCATCACACCCAGACAAATGGTGGTAATAGCCAAATGTAAGAATAATGACTAATACAAAATCCAAAGTGAGCATTCCCTAGGTTTTCCATATGGCTATAAACAGGATTAGATTCCTTCCAGAAATCTGCAAACTAATTTAAATTTTCCTTGAGCTACAACAACATACAAAACATTGATTTTTACTGTACAATAAAATCTGCTGAAAGAAGAAAAGAATCACATTTCTTTATTTATTTATCTTTTTTAAAGTAGTCTAATCAGGTAATATAATCAGATAAAATTAATAAGAGTAATGCAAAGTTTTGATAAAAATGCTAGCTCAAATATATGATAAATTAAAAAAAATGTTTGTTCCTGTAGGAGTACACGGTATAGTAACAAAAAAGCTAATTTGATGATTGACATCTTTATAAAATTTGAATTAATTGTGCAAGAGATGTATGGTGTGAAAGAGCCCTTTTAAGAAGCGTTACTTTTTTATTCAGAACCTCATTTTTCTTATACTTACAGAAAGCACATGTGACCTGTGAAGTCCCACAAAAGTGGCTGGAGGCTGAGAGGTCAGTAGAAAGAGCACCCCCATTCCTTAGTCTCTGTATATCTACATTTTGTTATGAATTCCTATGGCCACAGTCACCACACAAGTTTTTGTTCAGATGAGGAATAAAGTTTTTATACTCTACACCAGGCTTGTCAAGGCAAGGCAAGTCTGAAAAATATGCCTAATCAAGAAGGAATTTATGCAGTTACACCCAGTTTCTTTTCTTTGAGTGAATGAGGCACTTCAATGTACTAATTTGTTGATCTAAAAACAATGTACAGCACTATATAATTTTACTAATTTTCTAATTTAATTCCATGATGACTTCATGAAGCCTTTATTGAGGTCTGTAGAGTTATACAAAGAGCAGCTTCTTGATGTCCATTTGTTTTATCTTTAGGGTTACATGTTGGTAATTTAGAAAGTTTAAATTTTTAAGTAACATGTTGTTAAAGATGTATAGTAAATCATAAGGTTTGGCAGCAGAAAACATTAAATAGGCATTTATTTTTGAATGGCTCAGAGGTGTTTTATTGTAAGAGAATGTCAGGCAAATAAAAGGAAAGTTCAAAGGGAGAGCTTTCCTTTTAAGAGCTAAAGAAGTGTGAGTATCTTAGTAAATCTTAATAGACTTATGCAACTCTCTGATGCTTCTTAAGTTAAGCCATTCTAGGGAACCCCTAAGGATATAGCATTTTCACTGCTTCCAACAGAGTTCCTCAGAGCTGCTAATCACACAGCTCACATGTTATATGGATAATTTTAAATTATTCTGATAGTTTTTATCTGAGGTGTAGTGGTGTGTGGGCTATCCTGGGAGTGAGAGGAGACCCTGCCACCTTTCAGCTCCTGGTCATTGTACCCAAATTAAGACCTGGCTTTCTGGCTTGGCTATGACATTATTGAGCTATCTTTGCTGCTAACTGTACTAGTAGAGTACTAGATTAGAAGGCAAGGGTATTGAAAAAAATTGCCATGTAAATCTGTCCCACCTGCACATCAGACAAAAGAATGAAGTGGTCAGCCAGGAGGTAGAAGATCTGTGTACTGGCAGTGCTCACTGAGAAACAATATTCCCTGAAGCCTAAATAGCAGCGACTCACTCTCCCCAATCCCAATTTAGGAAGGAAGCACTATGTCTGAGGCATTGTGGTACCTATAAAAGCATCTTAAATTATTATATAATTAGAAGGGCTATAAAGACCTCTAAGGAAGAATGTAGCCTGTTTGGTAACAGCTGCTGTATAGTTTTATTCAGTTATTTCACACAAAGCAGTCTGAAATGTAAGTATTGCCATTTTTGTGTTCATGGAAATTTCCTTAGATAAAGAATTGGAAGTAATGGGAAATTGTTGGTATAAGTGGAGTTACAAAACTTGCCTCTGCTAAATGCTTGCTTCCATTTACTTGTATCAAAGCATTTTTATGAAATTGTTATTGCAAATGAAAAATTTGAATTGTCCCGGCTAAAAGACACAAAGGAATTGTTGTGGTCACTGTTTGTATTTTCCCAGGAAGTAAAGTGAAGGACGCATTCAACTGAGGAACAAAAAGCAAATTAGAGATTATGAAGGGATTTGAAAATAGCTGTTCTCAAAATAGTCTGATGCAGATATCTTTCTCTTTTCTTTACTTGGTAAGATGCTAAGTGTTATCACTGGTTATTCACAGACTTTTCTAGATGTACCTAAAGACTTTGAAAAATTTCTGAGAGATTTTATTTCAAATTTTCACTTGCATGATGAAAAGGGTGAAATTGAAGCTATTTGGTAATTTTTTCTGAAAACCATTCTTAGCTAGAAAAGCATAAGGAAAGAATGAAACCAAGTATCTTTGTATCATGTTTTAATTATATATTTTTTTGTTTAAAACTTTATAAACTTTATATACTCAACATGTCTTTATTTTAAATCAGTCATGGATAATCCCAACACTGTTAAAATCTATATATTTGAGAGGTGATTTTTCTTTAAATGTTGATACCACATGATTGTCTATAAATTTAGTTTATAGATTATTTACTTCACAGCATTATAGGGTATGTTTTGTTTCTCTTTTCCTGCCTATAATATACAAATAAAAGTACGTCACTGTTAATCTCCAGTAAGGATTATTTTTTAAAATGTATGAAGGATTTAAAGTAATTTAAAACTCTTCCTGAAGAGCTTTTCCCGTTTATTTAAGATTTGTAAAAGTATTTAGAGACAAGGATATGCAAGGTAATATAGACATTATTATTAGGCATCTCTTCCTAGTGGGAGAACACAAGGGCTGACTAAAGAAAGCTCAATACTTCAGTTCTATCCATGAGGTGATTTAAAATATTAATTATTATTTTACTGATAAAAACCAAGAAAGAGAGATGACCTATCCTCCCAGGTAGGTGGAAATTCTGAAAGACAGCTACAAAGTACTAAAGCTGACATGGTACAGAGACTTTGTCCTAATGCTTCCTTCAGCTGATTTACTGGATTTGCCATTTGGCATATTGCTCATGATATGGCTACAGACCTTCTGCAAATAACCTAATACTGTGCTGCACTCTTAAATTTACTGTTCTGGATCTCTTTAGGTCTTTGGAATGACCTCTATTTCCCAGTTTGGAATTTACCTGCTTGCAAAAACAGCTCTGACTGAGCTAGGAAAGGACTTCTCTCCTAGTCCTTACTACTCCTGCTAGATTAAATAAAGTATGCTGGAATATGGTAGATTCCACAGCAGCAAGGCAAATGTTTATGCAGTAAGTTGTCCATTAGAAAGCAAGAGAAATGAAAAATAAAACCCCCACATTTTAAAAGTGTTTGGCTGTGTGAATGATTGAGTTGTGCTCGTCCAAATAAATGTCAAAACAGGTTGTTTCCAAGCTATGACTTGTAAACCGATAGGCTGAGGGATGAAATGAGGAGAAAGCATTTTAATATCTATAAGTAAATATCTAAAATCTAGCCCTTTTTTAGACAGAAAGTGAATAAATATAGATCATTAATGACATTGATTCATACGCACCACCACCCTCTTTTTGTAATCAAGTCTCCCTTTTAAATCTGTTTTTATAGCATTATGGGAGAAATATATTTGGTGCATAAATGGTTATGAAGTTTACAGCTATTTAAGTTCTGTCTTAATATTCTGAGTAAGCCAATCAAGATACAGTCTAAGGTATTACTGTCTATAATGAGCTAAATAAAACATGTGAAACTACATAAATGGGATTAGAAAAAACCTTTTTTCTCCTTATTTCAGGATCTACCTACCTCAGGAGTTCAGAAATTTTGTTACACCATGTCAGTATTCTTGCAGCAGAAAGTTTAACATTCTGAATTTAGCATATTGAAAGCAGTACTTCAGACTCCAACTTGTTCTCAGGTAAGAAGATTAATTTATATGCTGATTAATTTTCTGGGGTGGTTGTTTTCCTCTGCCTTTGTCATATGTATAACTTGTTAGTAATCAATTTTTCTTTAACCTCTGTGCACCAATTCTGATGGTACATGAATTCATTTGTTTATTTTATGCCCTTCATTTGTAACTCTGATATCTATATTCTGTGATAGAGCTTGAACCTTAAAAGCACCTGAATGCTTCTAATTTTTTTCTGTGTTACGAGTGCTGAGCACTTAGCAGAACAAGGCAATTAGGAAATAAATATCCCTGTTTAAACTGTTCCACTAAATTAAGTATCATTAAACAGGGTTTTTTTTGTTGTTGTTTTTTTTTTAAATGCCTACATATTCATGGAGGTACCAGTCTATTTACTTTACTTGGAGCAGAAATTAATTTAGTAGCCCAGTAGTATGAATGCTTCTGTATAGATTCTTTTTCATTTTGCAAGAAACATACTCTTTCTTATATGGCTGGAAGATGAAAATATCAAACCACTGAGAGCATCATGGTTCCCCTCTCTCCCATTAGTTTCCTGCAGTGAATCCAAATTAAAACAGCTAGCATGGATGTTAGATTTGTTTCCTTTCCTAGTCTAGGTAGTGGAATGAAGGAAAGACCTACGTGAACAGACATCCATGAAAATAAAAGAACCCCAAACTTCTCTGATCTGCATGGGTTTATTTGGTAAGTTGGATCATGCCACTAGGTGTGAAAAAAGGTGGGAATCCCCTTTCTGAGGGACAGAGAGAAAGAAAAACTAATGGGATTACGTTGCATTCCAGAAATTGATGTCTGGCTTGGCTTTCTCACTTCTATGTGCCAGGAAATTCTTAAAGTACTTTTCTGAAGTTCAGTGAACATACTCACCATGGCTTACTGGTGCCTGTTAAGTCTCTGTGGGAAATATTTCATGAGGAAGTATGTAAATGTTTTGACTGGTTGTGCCTTTATTTTTGGAGTGCATTGCAAATGACACTTGAATGTATCAGGATGACGCTGTGGCAGCAAAGGCATGTAAGAGATTATTAATATTTTCAATTTTTTTTTTTTAATTAATGGGTTCAGCAGGAGTAAAAACCCCACCATTATGCAAACAGACTACAACAGAGTAACACATACCTAGAACAGGCATATTAAGACTAACAGAACTGTGGCAGACAAATTTTTGTAGCATAATTTATAACATGAAGAGAGACATATAAGGTAACAACTTGTTTTCAAATCTCAAGGGATATTTTGTCCTTTTATCCTTCCCTCTTGGCGACAGATGTTGGTGTGGAATTTTTTCAAAATATCCAAGAATGTTGACAAAGATGAGATACTTAACAAAGGAGAATGGTAGGTATGGCACTGTCTAGTTTTTATCTAAGATTATTTCAAACACATAAAGAAAAATGTGATTTATTCAAATTAATATGTGGGTTTGAAAAATTATATAGAAATAAATGTAAGCGGAAAAGCGGAAGATGATAAATGCAAGTATGTTTAAAGATTATAAATGTCCACAAGTCATGTCCAATCCACTGGATCTAGAAAATATACAAAACCTAAAAGTATTCTAACTGCTTTATAATGATAAATACTAGTTTTGAAATCTTAGAATGTAAATTTGAACTTCAGTATAATGCAATACAATCTTTGCTCAAATGCAATCAGACCCAATAACTAGGAAAATCATTCATGAAGAGGTGGTTAGACCTTTTTCATAGCCAGTTGTAGATATAGACTTAAAGTGATATCTTTTGTTAAACTAAGTATGAATATTTGACCAAGAGAAGCATTGTGAATTCCTTAGATATTTTTGAATGTATATTTCTTTTAAAAATTATATTAGACACCTGAGCGATAGAAAATGTCTCAGTTGTATTCCACTGGCCTGTTTAAAATTTTGCAGCTTATTTTATTCTAAATTTGTCTACAATTGACTTCATATCATTGGTTCACAACAGTGGGGAGGTGGGGCAGAAGAAAATCACAATGCTACCACCTCTCTGTATGCATAACTTTCTGTGATATTGTAACCATTTCATTACCTTTTGGGCTCTAAAATAAATGGTTTTAACTTTTAATTTTATGCAGCTCATAGTTTTCTAGACTTAAGAGTCTTTTTGCAGCTTCCTTCTGAACCCTTTCTAGCTTGTCAGAAACCTTTCTGAATCATGGAGAAATGAATCAGTAGAAGCCTCACTAATGCCAGATGTTGCCATTAAATCATTTCCTACTCCTACTTGATGTTTCCTAGATTTTGCATCCAAGGTCTAAGCTAACGCATTTAGAAGACTGCAATAAGAAAATGTGTGTTTCAGTTAAATTCTTTGCATTATTCTTCAACTTGTTAATATTTTTCCCTTCTGGCATTTATATTTCAAATAGGAATAAACAATTCAAATAAAATATTATGGTAATTAACATGGGAGAGCACTTAAGTACATGTTTATTTTCTGTTAACACAAAAGGGATTTTTATCTACCCTTAAACTGCATGCTTATATATTGTTCTGAATACATAAGAACTGCCAGTCTGGATTTTGAAGTTGACTGATTAATATTTTTATCATAACATTTGCATTGTGATATGGCACTAAATAATGAAGATAAGAAAATTAAATATAAATTATACTGATTTTTTTACCCCACACCATATTCATGTGGTTCTTATAATACATCTTTTGAATTGTCTGCATTTAAAACCTTATCCTCATTTAACTTTCTTACATGTTGAAAGCATTAGTTGTCTGGTAAAATTTTAATGAAGAAGCAGCAAACAACATTTTTCTCTACAGCAAACAGTATGTGACATTTCTCCATTTAAAATTCTCCTCATGTGCTATCAGACAAATTCACACATCATATTATTCAGCATGACCTTAGTGAAAGTTCTCTATATTTCTCAAATTTTTTGTCTTGTTTTGGTGTTTGCATAAGCACCTGTACAGTAGCACATGCTCATAAACAAGTTTTTCCTTATTCTGAAAATTCGTATTGAAGTGCTTTTGTTTGCAGGGATCTCATTTTTCATGATTATTTGACTACTTAGAGGTGTTGAAAATGTGGGTTTAGCCCAATGCTAAGACAAGGAGAGGAGAGGCAATTCACTGATGTAGTCTCTCCTCTCTGTCTGGAAATGCATTGCCTGTTTGGAAAAATTGATGGTTTATAATTATTTGCTTAAAATGGTGTATTAAGTTCAACTTTTTTTTTTTTTTAGCTGAATAAAGGAGGAGAATGAAGTTGTAAACAATAATGTGACATTTTGGGAGACATTTTACGAGCTTGTGTGCCTTTTGTGCAAATAGGGAGGCCAGGATTTGTTTACAAATAAAAGGTTAGAAAGAAATCCTCAAATTAAATCCTGAAATGTAAGAAAGAAATGAGAGGGGGAGGAATGTGGTAGTGCCACTTTCCCTATCTCTTGCCTATTTTGCCTATCTCTTGGCACATTGGTTTTAGCCCTGCTGTTGTTATTTCTAGCTCTATTTTTGGATCTCACAAGTCTTTTTTTTTACAAACTTACGTGTCTTATGTCCATTTTATTATAAGTTATAAAAGTCCACAGGATTTTCAAAAGCAGCAGCATCTAATAGAGGTTCTACAAAATTCTCTTCCATCAGTTGTCGTAAAAAAATGAAATCTCACAGAAGTTTTAATTGTGCCAAATACTGCAGCCCTCTCTGTACATCCTTTAACACAAGCTAATGACTTGCCACTTGTTTGCTGCTATTTCATACCTCTGGCCTTCAAGAAGAGGTACAGCTGTGCTCAAATTTAACTTCTGGTCAAATCCATTCACATGTGCAAAACTGTGAGGGAGTGGCCATGTACACCTGTTCTGCTTCTCTGCTCTCACTCCTCCCTCACTTGAGGTACCAGCTGATTTCTGCAGTGAGAGTTCAGGGAAATATCACTTACATGTTGCATTCTTGGAAAGATCCAAGTACTTGTTCATTAAAACAAACAAAAGCAATATGTAATCTGAAGATTATTCTGCAACTGCTAACAGATCGGTATATTCAATTTTATTTAGTGCAAAATAAGTTAAATCCAATGCTTCTTGAATTGAGGATTTACCTACTTTGGGCACCCTAATACACACATAGCACAAATTGAACAGACTATTTTGTAGCAATGTATTGCTTCCCCTCAAACACTTTAAATAAATGGAAATAATTATTTTGTTCTTTACTGCAAAAGCAAATTAAATGCTAATTAACATTCTGCTTCTGTTTTATCTGTCAGGCTGTTTTATCTGTCAGGCGTTGATCATAGAATATCCAAGGTTCCTTTGATTTTCAACCTGTTGACAAATGAGAAATATGGCTTTTCATTTTGCTTACTCATTTGCTCTTAAAAAAGAGTGTGGGGATTAATTATATTAGAAGCAGAAAAGCCTTTCCCATGGGGCTTCAATTTAATGAAGAAACAATTATTTTATAACATATGCATGTGAATGTAAATGGTGTATCCCATATTTCCTCCTTGGCTTTGTGTAACACACCTAGAATAGCTCCAAATGTATTTTTGTTTTGTTTTGTTTGCACCTTTCATCTGTGTTGTTGCTTTAAAGTCTTCCTGAATAGTCCAGCCAGCAGAACCTTAATATGTATTTCTTCTTCCAGTTTTATTTACAGGTCCTAGATAAATGGTAAATTGTCTATTGTTATCTTGACTCAAGAATCTGTAGGTCTGTCTCATTATACTTCTCTAAGTGGCTCCTACTTTGTGTGTGAATGCCACTGACCAGATATATTGCCTTGTTTCTTAATATACAGAAGACAGAGAGGTGTTAACTTAATATACAGAAGATGTATAGGTAACATGTTGAAAAAGGCATAAAGAAATTATTGTGACTTTACACACCTCTGAAATTCTGTGATAGCTTGCATTCTTAGCATTGCTATGGCATCAACAGAAATAATTTTTTTTGAGTCTGAGTACTGCGTAACAGATTCTTCATAAATACAGCAGAGAATGTTTTATAGAGCTTTTTGGTGGGAGATGTATGTTGGTCTGGGAACCAAGGGATGTTGGTCTGGGAATCTGAAATTACTTGGAAACCTCAGAGATTTAATTGCAGATACCTGAAGTACCAAATATTGACAAACACTCAGGGACAATTCTGGAATACAAGTAAGACTTCTGGTTGTAGTTTTACAAGTCATTAATTGTGACTGCCAAACAAGATCTATGTAAATTGTAATACAGGCTAAAATCCACTTCAGATGTCTGTCATTACAGAAAATGTGCCTCTCATAGCTCATAGTCATGAATAATCTCATTTAATGTATTCTTGTCAAATTAATGAATGAAAGACTTATTTCTTTCACTGCTCTCTCAAAGTTGTATTCTGAGGTTGAACATATATGTGCTTGTTTCAAAATTCTGTGAATGTGGAGGCCTGTGACTCTTCAAGTCTTTTTACTCCTTAAGTTCTATTACGGTTTTTATTTTTTATTTTTTTTTTAATTTCTGAAAACAGTTTGCATTTAAAAAATCCATGAATGTTAGATAATGGAAAGAACAATAGATCCTGAAAGAAAAATGACCCCCCAAATATTTTAAGTTGCAAAGTAAAAATGGTGTGTCTTTCATATTTTGCTTCTCTCACCTGTTGGAATCTAAGCTTTGGAATCTGGTTGAAGAGCAAGACTGCTATTCCATCATTTCACACAGAATACTAACTAATAGGTGTGAAGTGAAAGAATGCTTTGAAGCCTGTATGATAATTTTATGATTTTATAATTTGATGCTTTTACGTCTATATGACAACTGTGAATATATATCTGAATTTATAAAAATGATGCTGTTTATGAAATGATTGGTGTTGTGTATGCATATACACACACACTTGCAGTATTACTTGAAAATTGCAAAAAGAAGGAATGTTAAGTTTGTGCTGCTGTGGCTTGGGAATTGCAAACTTAAAATTGCAAGTACCAGGAGACTTAATATGAAATCTGAGGTATTTTCTAGGAAAAATGTGTAATGTACTCCAGACTAGCTAAATGAAAGTGAAATATTTTCCTGTGTGTGTTGACATAGCATGATTTAAGTGAGATTTAATAACCTAGAATGTGTGTTTGTGGTTTCCTAGTACTAGTAGGTAGCTTTTTCCTAGCACCTGGATAGAGATGGAGATGGAGAGAGAACCTTCAGCCTATCAAATGACCTAATGAAACACAAAGTCTCTTCTAACAGTACCTGGGGCTTTTTTTACATTCCCAAAAAATGCATGTTCAACAAGCAACAGATGTAGATTATATCATCCAACAGAAAGCTTATTGAGACTGAGTGTTCTTATGACAGATTTTTGTTTCCTGATCTGCTATGCATCTCCTTTTTTTAGGTGACAGAGGATACCTAGAGTTTTGTACCTTTTTGAAATATAATATTATAAATACATTTATGGTAACCTTAAATTTTCTCTATTTTTTCCTGAAAATTCATCTTTCTTATCTCCTGATAATGAAAATGTTTCAGATACTCACGAATTTATAGAATGTGTAGGTACTTTTCATTTGGGGAGCTGTCATAAATTTCATGGTGAGAAAGTCTGCATGATATAATCAAATATATTTTGATGGTAAAAATTGGCTTAGATGCTTTAATTGTATAGAATGGAAGTCCTGCTTCAGATATCTAAATAGAGAGAATTGTTTGACAACACTAAAGAGAAAGTTTCACAGCTTTTTATTTCCATCAAAACTGTTTCTGATGCTATATTTTTCATTTGCCTTGACTTTAATTACACCATGTTTCTTCCCCTTTTCTTCCTAGTGTTCATTATGATCATGTGTAAGTGTTCAAGAATTTATTATGTGATTAGTATTATAAAATAAATATCAGCAAATAAATACAAATGCTTTATGCTTAAAGGGTTACTGGTGAGTTAACTGGCAGTTGTCTAGTTGCAGCAATACAGAAAACACCAGCTCTATTATTTTTCTTCCATATAAATAAAACCTCTCTTTGGAAGTAGAGGACATGCTACTCGAACACTTCTCAAACATAACAACAGCAAAAAAAGGCTGAGGACTCAAAAAAGAATGCCAATACAGTCAGAAATACAGAATTTATGAAGAAATGTATTCTGGGATGGGAATTCCTGAGAAATTTTGAGCAGGTTGGATGTAAAGTTGTAAAAGACCAATATGGGATAAAAAGGGGAAACTAAATGTGATTCTGATGGTTGTATTCTAATAGAGAGATCCAAGTAGTTGTAGGTGAGAGCAGATGAAACAGAGTAGGTTAGGCAATGAAATGCCTAGGGCTGTATCTGGAAGAAGTATTGGTAGAACTGACCTCTGGAGTAGCCAGGTAAATATCAATAACACTAAGAAATCATCTTGTGGTTTGTTGTCATTATGAACCTAAAACAAATTAATTCAAGATGAGACTGATTTCTCTATGAGCTCTCCAGTTAACTGTGAAGTTAGTGACAGTGCAAATCTTGAAATAAAATACCTTCTTGTTAAAAGCAAAGTTATTGAAGGGTTTCCTTAAGAAAAAAGAGATCGAGAAAAAGGGAAAATAAGTTCCTTGCCTATAGGTAAAGAATACATGGTTTAAGGAATTGTATTTTTGTTAGACTGAGCTGACCTCTTGCCCCTCAAAAAGAATTAATGCATCATGGAGGTTAGTAGCTGCTAAATAAGTTGGAGAAACTTTCTAATCCTGAAATGTTTCTAGATAATGAATCCGATGTTGAGTATATGTTTTATTAAGAATCGAGACATGTCTAGCTCAGACATTTGAGCCAAGAACACAAACAAAAACACCCTGCATTCCCAGGGCACAGTGACTAATACTTCCAGTGAGATCTCAGCATTCCCTTTATAGATCAGGTGTTAATGTACACTGACATTCCAACTTGCAGCACTGAAAATTAATATCAATATGGTGGGCTAAATAAAGTCTTCCTCTGGAGCAGCAAATATTTTTGGGATAAAGGACAAGGATTTATAAACCTTTCTGCTCATGTTGAGTCGAAGTCTTTGATGCTAAAAATAAGAGTTTAAAAGCCTTCACAAGACTGGAGATTGTTTATAACTGTATGGATATGCTCAAGCGAAATGGATCATCATGCTGGGGTAGATGAATTGCAACAATGGACCCATAAAACTAGATGGTAGATAGCAAGTTTTATTATAATTTTTTCTCATATATGAGACTTTGTCTATAGTGTGTTCTTGTGTAGGCTCTCTTAAATATCAATGATATTCTGCATCTCCAAGTTTCTAAAGAGTAGGTGATTGCAGCATCTCTAAGTAGATTGAATGTCATTACTGACTTCCATCTTTTCATTTGAACACTATTCTAAAATTTTATTTTATTACAGTAGTATAGAGACTCCCCTTGTTTTTTTCTTCTACCTGTTTCACCCTCACTATTTCCCTTGACACCTTCATATGTGTGTAAATTATATGATCAGACTAGAATTTTATATTTCCCATGAAGATGTAGAGGAGCTCTGTTAGTGAGGTTTTCTTTTTTCATTCATGGGGAATGGCTCCTGTATCAATTCCCAAATCAAATTCTCTTTGAAATCAACTTCTCTCCCTCTGCTTGGAATATCACAATCTCTAGCCACTTGTTTGCTCTTGTTTTCAGGTTTCCTCATCTGTTGAAGATATGCACGTCTTCTCCAGATGCTGGCTTGGATTTTCATATGTTCAATGAATATTATATTTTCCAGTATTTTTCTGTTCAGGACTTTAACTTCTTTCAGTGTCCCTTGTTTCTTTCATTCTTCTATTTATCTGAAGTTAGTGGAATTCTCCCTCCTAATTAAATTTTCAAGGCAAGTGTAGTATTATTCTGAATCATTGTCACTCTGCAGTTATGCTTGTTGTCTGCTATTTTCCTTAAATTTCTCTGAAATTATTCACATAAAAGCTGAGCTGCAAGTGGATCAGTGATCTGTTTATTATTGATATATTTTCTTTTCGTTTTTGATGTTCCTAAACATATTCTTCATAAATCTGCACATGGTAACATTCCAAGCCCTGATATGTCTTAGATGGCTATTGTTACATTGCATATCTAATGTAAGATTATGTAAATCATAAGTAAAGGGTCTTCCCTTTACTAGGAAAGTGGAATTTATGACTTCTGTAAATATAAGAGAATTAAAAATTCCAGGGCGTGTTTGCTGTTTGTACATACAAGTAGTTTAGTTTTAAGCTGTTGTTTTGGATGTTTTATTTGAATCACTGCCTGTGGCGGTGCCTCCCCTGCTCCAGGCCACACTATGATCTGAGAAATGCTTGTTAGGCCTCAGCCTTGAGGAGCAACACATGAGCTGAGCTCCTCTGGAGCTTTTTGGGAACACTCTCTGTTCCCAGGACTAGCGCTGTCTAAAGAACTCCTGCTTTATTTTTAGCAAAGAGCTTTGGAAACTGATTTTTCTTGCCTGAAAAACAACTCGAGTGGAATGACATTTTTGATATCAAACTTTCATAGAAAGTTACCTACCCAAATTGTGGCCAGGGGGGAGTAATATTATGACTAAAGCGCACTCCCTCATGGCCCTATAAAGAGCAGTCCTAAGAGGGACTTTGAGCCCTCCTGGACCAGAGCTGGCTGTGATCAGCTCCTCTCTCTGAGCACCTGTCAGAGCCAGCAGGCTCCAACTTTTGCTGAAGTTGGAGAACCACTGACAAATGACAATGACAGATTCTGGGTTGATACCCCCAGTCCTCAAGGATCAACCCTTCACCTGTTGAGAGGATGCAAAGGCATCTGATGTGAGTACTTCACTGAATTTGAGGAGAATTTTTCACAGGCATATATCTTGTACATTCTCTTCAGATCTGTGTGCATGCAACTGTGGATATGCTATAGCAAAGGCACCACGAATGCTGCTCTTCTACTGCTCTTCATGACCAGAGCATGGGTGTCAATTGCTACAGGCTCTTCAGAAGAGACAGGACAGGAAGGAGAGGTGGAGACATTGCCCTCTACATCAAGACAGGGATTAAGCCTGAAGAGCTGCCTCTGAAGAACAGCCATGAGCAGGTAGAAAGCCTGTGGGTAAAAATCAGAGACAGAGGCAGCAAAAGCAACTTTGTGTTTGGGGTCTACTACAGCTTCCTGACCAAGAGTGGCCTGTTGAAGCCTTCCTGCTCCAGCTACAAGAAGCATCCTGCTCGCAGGCCCGTGCCCTGCTGGGAGACAGAAAAGTAGCATGGCAAGCTGTAGGCAATTCAGGAGGCTTCTGGGAGGTGTGGGGGAAAACTTCTTAAGCCAGATGATGGCTCTAACAGAGGGAATGCAGCGCTAGGTTTGATGGTCACCAACAGAAGTGAGCTAATCAGGGATGTCAAGGAGGTAACCTAGCTTGAAGTGATCATGCATTGGTGGAGTTTGCAGTCTTGAGGAATACAGGTCAGGCAGGGTGTAAAGGCTGGCTCCTGAAATTTAGGAAGGCAATCTTCCAGGGAGATTGTCAGTGGGATCCTCTGGGAGACTGCCCTTGGGGACAAGGGAGCTGAACAGAGCTGGCAGATCTTTAAAAGTCTTCCATAGAGTGTAAGAGCTAGCAATTCCCAGGAGCAAGAAATTGGACAAGCAAGGCAAGGAGGTGTGGCTGAGTAGGGAAATGAGGGTCAAACGAAAGGGCAAGAAGCAAATGCACAAGCAGTGGAAACTAAGGCAGGTGATCTGGGAAGAGTATAGAGAAGTATGATTGTCTAGGGAGGGGGTGAGGAAGGCCAAGGCAAAACTGGAACTGAACCTGCAAGGGATGCAAAGAATAACAGGAAGGGCTTCTGCAGAAAAGTTAATCAGAAAAGAATGGTCAAAGATGTACCTCCTCTGAGAAACAGTGCTGGTGAAGAGGTAACAATGGAAGTGTAAAAGGCTGAGGTACTTAACAATATTTTTACTTCAGTCTTCAAAGGCAGCCTCTCTTCCCACACCTCTTGACTGGATGGACAGCAGGATGGGGACTGGGAGAGCAAAGTCCCTCCTCTGTAAGTGAAGATCAGGGTCATGACCACCTAAGGAACCTGAATGTCCACAAGTTTATGGAAAACAGTGAGATGCATCCCAGGGTCCTGAAGAAATTGACTGATGTAGTTGCCAAGCCACCCTCCATAATATTTGAGAAGTTATGGTGGTCAGGGACAGCCTTCACATAGAAAACTTTTTAGGTTGATTCTGGTTTTAGATTGATTGTTTTTAGATTTTAGTTTGCTTTTTCTCTGTGTGTTTTAACCATCTGTAAGTAGTAGACTAAACCATGCCAACAAACTTTGTCATGCTTTCACTTTCATATTAAATCTGCTTTTGGTGAGATCTTTAGTGGTGTTTCTTTAAGCAACCTTAAAACATTCATTTGTAACACAGCCCGTGTCTGGATATCTTTGGAGGAGATGTCTTTTTTTTACAAGGCTTTTTGACTACAGAACCCTAAACATTTTAGGCAAAATGTGCAGGGAGGAGTTAAGAAATTTCATATGCAATTTAGTGTACATTTGTTTTGTATACGATACACTATAGACACCTCCTGCTTTGTCAGGTTGCATGGTTTCCATGAAAGATGACTGAATTATGGCAGGTGTAGGATAACTGATGGTGGTTGGTGAGAAACAGAATTTTGCAGGTTTTTTGATTTCTCATCTGCCTGGATTTGAAGATGTGGGTACACAGGTGCTACCAATTGTTCTTGCATTGCAACAACTTTTTTCCCCAAAAGGCCAGTGTAAAAGGCCAGTAGCTGACAAACTTGTAGTGGAGCACTTTTGCACCCACATGATAGCAATTGACAAGTTTATTAATCTGGGAAAATGACTGCATTTTAATTGATGTCGAAAGTGCTGTGACAATTTGTACCAACTGTTTATATTGCCTTTCTGAAAGTTTTTCCCTAGCACACACCCAAACCAGGCAGATTTGGTCATTCACTCCTATTTGCATTTCACTTATGATAGGTATCTGTTGTCTTAGAGCAACTGAAATAGGAACTCTTATGAATAGCCTACAGCATATGGTAGGTTTTTCTTTATTTTTCACTCTTCTGAACCTCTGAGATTTTCTTCATAACTTTTTTTTTTTTTTTCTTTTTGGATCCATGATGCATTCTGTCTCTTCAGTGTTTTTTTTTAAATGAACTAAATAAAAGTTGTTACACGAACTTCAGAATAAATACATGTGTACATAAATATGTATTTATTTTGGTTCACACTCTCCTTTAAGTGCACTGTTGGAAAGGAAAGGACCTTCTCCCTACTTCCTCTCCCTCTGTACTCACATGTCCTCTCGACAAGGAATTCCAACAGATACATCTTTTCTGCATATACTGTGTTTACAGCAGCAAAGAAAAACAAAGCATGACTCATGGATGAATTAGTGGCTGAAATGGCCCAAGGGTATGTCCTGGGCCAGTTGTCTGCCCAGGAAGCTTCACAGGTAACTTTTTAATAGAGTTGCTTGGAAGCACAGACACAAGTCTCCATTTATTATGGAAAACCTTGATTTTTTTTTTTTTTCTTCCAGAAGTGTTATCTTCCTTTACTTGTACCCAGTTAGAGCAGTGTGTTTTGAGCTACCTGTGGTTTTTTTTTCAACAGGTATTAAAAATAAATCTTGTATACTTGTTTCTGATTTCAGTGCCAGCAGCTTAAATCACTTTGTGCCAGTTAAAGGTGATAGACTTCTTTCTTCTCTCACTTTTGTCAATTTTAGGGAAGAAATGCCTGTTTTTCCCATTTTCCTCTTTTACATGGGTATAAGTTTAAAAGAACTATGCTGAGGGAAATGGGATTTTTAAAAAA
This sequence comes from Promerops cafer, assembly GCA_013398275.1. Lineage (NCBI taxonomy): Eukaryota > Metazoa > Chordata > Aves > Passeriformes > Nectariniidae > Promerops > Promerops cafer. The sequence goes on from VZSE01007467.1 coordinate 1,419,997, forward strand.
GTTTGAGAAAAACGAAAGATTTCCTTGCACATGTGCTCTTTCTTTATAAATAGGTGATAGAAGGAGAGGCTGCTGTGATATTTGAACTGATGTGTTGTGTTCTGACTGATCAAAACCACTATATGTACTGGCAAATTATCTTAATTTTTAAGCAAAGTAGAAAAAACTCCACAATCTTTTTTTTAAGAAAAGCATTAGTTGTAGTCAACAGAATTTGATAATTTTATAGATGTTTTATTATGTATCTAATTCTAACAAATCGAGATGCAGCAACTTTCCTTACAGATTTGCCTATTTACATGTTTGTTTCTTATAAAGTGTTTTATTAAAGGGACAATTTGGCACAAAAATGTAAAATAGTTTTAAATACACCTTACTCAGTTGAACTTCTAAGTATTTCCTTCCTCATAACTTTTTGTTTCAGGGAGCTGATTTGAATTTTTTGTCTTTGGAGCCAGACTATTTGTAAGTACTTCGGACTCAGTAATAAACTAGAAGCAGTTTATGTGTCTCTATTTGCTTACATATTTGCAATTTGCAAAGCCATGTTGGGTTCTCATGTCACACAATAAAAGATCTCTTTTTTAATCCAGCTACCTAACCTGAATGTCCTCTAACCATCTCAGCACTCACTGGCATGTCCTGTGGAAAGGAGAAACCATTAACTAACATGTGTAGAGCCTAGATGCTATTATTTTTATTCTTGAAGGAGCTCATAATAGCAAATTCATGTACTCATCAAAGCTCTCAAGGGTGTATAATGTGATATTTATGTTGCTCTTTGTCATTGTAGCCTGTGCAGTGGAATTACTTGTTTGGTTTACATCAGGATTACTTGTTTGGGTTACATCAGGACTTATATTAAACTGTTTTCCTATGGACATTATCTGCCTTTTTCCCAACAAAGATCAGCTGATCCAGTGTGTATGTTCTGTGGGACGCTGTGTGGGGAGGAGCAGCAGATTCCATCAATTTAAGG
>VZSE01007467.1:1421036-1447149 GCA_013398275.1 Promerops cafer
TTTCTTTTTTTTTTTTTTTTTTTTTTTTTTTTTTTTTTTTTTTTTCCCAGTGGTTATCCACAAGAATGAAACCATTACTATGGAGAAGCTTCTGGATCTGTTTGTGGGGGAAAACCAGGTGTTCAGTTTGAGAAGAGAATGACTGAGAGGTGAATGTGATTGAATCAGGAATTTCATGAGTATCTATTTGAAGAACGGGATTATCCAAAAAAAAAAAAAAAAGAAAAAAAGATTTGGAGAACAGGAAATAAAAGACTTCTAAGAAAATAGTGTGTTTATTTAGCCAGAATAATAGTCTAGAGTAGTAGTGACTGGACTGCTATGTCAAAAAAATGTTTCTTTCCTCTCATGGATGTCTTGAAATTTCTTCTGCTTTTTTTGTATTAGAGCTCAACTTTAATGGGAGTTTAAAGTCTCTAATTTTCCTGTGTGAAATGTGGTCTACAAAGTCAAAAAAAAGTCTGCTGTGAGTTGAAGCTACCAAGTAATTTATACTAATAAACTTAGGAATTTCTCAGTAAGCTTGGAAATATGATCATAATCCTCAAAATTTTTTCTAAACATTTGCCCAAGCTTTGACACTCCTTTTTTCTTCCATTTTTTTTCTGCAATTTTCAAAGAAGGTTAGTTATTTTCTTCTTTATCACTTGTGAGAAAATGCTTTCCATTTCCATCACCATCATGGGAAAATGGTACCATTTTTGACAACTAGCAACAATGGAAGAGATAGGAAGAATAAGGGTTTTCCTTCAGTGACATAAGGAGGCAGGTGACCAAGCAGATCTCTCTTTATACAAAAGTATGTAACCTCAAATGAGGCACAGATATGATATGAGCCTTCTACCAAGTGTGTTTGACTCCTACTCAAAGTGTGAGTCCTGACAAGTCTGGTGAACACTTTAAAAACGTACACATTCAGATTTGTACAAATTATTGTTTTAGTCAGTCTTGCCCATACAGACACAATTCAAAATTATGCAGTGTGCAGCCTACTCAAGCCTGGTTCTCTGTCAACATGCAGCTGTTCCCCAGGGGTTAGAGTAACCATGGATTCAAGCATCTCTAGTAAGAAAGGGTCTCATCTGCTTCAATTCCTCATGCTTTCTAATAACAGAACCAATACCAACAGAGCAATTTATTTAAACAAAGGCAAACAGAGTGGAATCAAAGCCTATTCCTCTTTTTCCAAACCATTTAGTCGCATATAAATAAGCAGATTATTCAATATTTCTGGATTTGTTATTCTTGGCAATGGTCTATACTCTGTGCCAGGTAATAGGTCCATTTTAAATGGTGTTGTTTCTTTTCTTATAATAGTTCTTTCTGCCAGAATACTTCCTGCACCCCCTCAGCCTCCCAGGCAGTGATTTGATGCTCCTTAATACAGGCAAGTTTGTGTTATGATGCTTTATCCAGCTTCCATTCATTTTTAGAGCACTGTTGTAATTTTTGTCTGCTTCAGTAATAATGAGGTCTGTACCTTTAAAACGTGCTTGCATCTGTCTGTTTATATCAGTCTAAAGCAGTGATTCAAGGAATTGTAAAGATGATGTGCTTCATATTTCCTCCACTACACTCATGGGGGAGGAGACTGCATGGAGCATCTTGGTATGCTGGGCAAAAGTTGGGCTCCTCAACTTTGCAGAGTGAAAGCCTTGGCTGTCCCAAAGAAATGTTACCATAACTGCTTAACTTGAATTCTGAATTTCTTGGCAGTTCCTACCTATTGTTGCCCAGACAAGCAAATAAGCGTCTCAAAAGTTACCTGTGGATGTTAACATAGCTGAAATTGAATGTAAATAAATTTAAAATATATACCATGTGAAAAATTTGAAAAGTAAGCACAGTAACTGATATAAGAACGTTATGCTTGAATGGAAAATAATGCTTGGTATATTCTTGATGCCACTTGTCCTATTTACTACATTCAGTATCTGTACTCGGATGTTCTACCTAAAGCATATTGCTATTCCCAGAGAGCCTAGCTGCTTAAACTATTAACACCTTAAAGCATTTACAGTCCAGCAAGCATCCCAGAAAAATGCCAACAAAGAACTGCAAAAATGCAGCTTTTCTTTCCCCCAAAACTGTAACCTCTCTCATACCCAAAGGGCAACAACCTCTCCAGGCCTTCTCTGGATGTGTCACAGTGCCATCTAGTGAGTCTTGCCCAGACAGGGAACAAAAATTCAGCAGATTTCGTTCCATTACTGTTCAATCCATTCACTATTTCCCCATTTGGGAGCTTCACTACTGCGTGTTTCGTGTATTCTCCAGGTACTACCTTTCTTACAAACACTTGTCCATGAGCATTATATGTGATTTTTAGGGTTCTAATATGAGGGGTGGGGGGGGAGGTTTGTACTATTTTGGCTGGTTTTGGCTCTTTGTCTTTGAAGAAGAGCGTGTTGGTTTTGGCTTAACTTTGGTCAGATTTGCTCTTATATTTATTTCTGAAGTGCAGGAAAATGTGGTTTTGTCAATAGGTGCTCTTTTCCCAAAAGCTAAGCAAATGCACATTTTAAACAAGCATCTCTTTTTGATGTTACTTCCCTCATTCAAACTGAGAAAAAACAAAATTACTTGAGTGAGTTGNGAGCATCTCTTTTTGAAGTATGTTTCTTCCCTCATTCAAACTGAGAAAAAACAAAATTACTTGAGTGAGTTGAGTAATGAGTAAAATGTCATGAATCCACGCAGCACCTAATAAGAAAACTTTTAAGAAAGAGTTAAGATCAAAATGCATAGAAACATACAATCACCAGCAGGTTTATCATAGAGCAGAATGGCTGTCACAAATAAGATGTTCCACATACGTGTTGTATTCCATTAAAAAATGTAGCTGTTATTAGACAAATAGGTGGAAGAAGCATTTACAGGGTATAGTACTTCACGTTACTCAATAGGAAAAGGAAAAAAGGATTTGCTATGATATCATGAACAACTGAATGATGATTTTGAAGTTTTCAGTTTACCTCCACATCTACTGGATATTTTCTGAAATCAGAGGGTTGTAGTAAAGATCAATACTGATCATAAAAATAGATTCTAAATTTTCTCTAGATAGGTGGAAATCATACTGGGAAACCCAGTATGGGTTTGGACAGGCTGTCTTTGGACAGGCTGTTATTCATTCTGTGTTCTCTCAAACTGTTACCTGTCAGTGCTGGGCTCATATGAGCAAATGCACACAGGCAGAATGCTAACTTTTTTATAGCAATATGTATTTTCTCAAAAGTCCCTGTATTTCAGGAGGATTTTGGCTTCTTGACATGTATTTGTAACACAGAAAATGTTTCAGTAGGTAACAGATCAGTTACTTTTATACCAGACTGAAGTTCTAAAAAAACGTGGTGCCCAGTTTGTGAGAATTATGGGTATAAAAAATATCAGATATTTTATAATGCTTCATGAAAAATGCTCAAGTAAACAGACACTTCCTTTTTTTTTTTTAATGTAAGTGGCTAAAATAGAGGAGCAGATGTGCTATTCTTGAGATTGCCACTTAAATCTAAGGAAGCTTGAAACAATAACTTAAAGATGTTATTGTGAAGCGACTGTTTGCTAATGAGGGACATAATCAGAGAGTTAAAAATGTTCTTATACATATATAATACTTCTATAGCTATGCTGAAATTGAACTAACTAGGAGAATTTTATATTATTTGAATCTACTGATAACTGTTCAAAAATTTATGGGGCAAATTTCACAGCAAAGAAACCTTTTCCTAGGGATTAAACCCAGCCAAGAGGTATTTAAGAACCAGCTGTGAACTGGATGTGCCTCGCCACCAGGCTGCAGAAGTAAGACTGTGGGCCCCTGAAGTTTTCAAATTTTTGTCTTATTTTTTTTCATGGTGAAATTTAATTGATTTTTTCCCCCTTGCTTTAGAGAGTGTGTAATTGAGGTCTAACTCCAGGTAAGAGGTTACTGCAGTACAGGCCCTGCTAGTTTACGTGGCTGCTTGCCCAATATCACTGGCATGGATTTCTTAGAGTCTCCTCATTTACTGGTTGGAATAAAGCATTAGAGAAAATCTTTAATAAAATAGCATAGACATACTGTTTATCTAATCTTCACCTCTGGTCTCAGAGCTAAGGGGACTTGTATCAAAATGCCTGGGATAAATGACTGCTCTTCTACTTAGCTCCAGGTTTTCCTTCCCTGCATTTAAGTCCAAGAGAGCCACACCTTAAATTGCTGTTTATTTTGCATCATCTACAGAGTCTGTGAAAGAGACTATAGCACAAAGGACATTCACCAAGTCCTGGACCCATCACACAGCTTTCACCCCTTAATGTTCATTGATTGCTGTGTTCTACCAACTCTACCCCTCTTAGGTGTGATTTTCAGATTAGCTTTAGGATTTGATGGAGTGTAATTATATTTTCTTTGCAGATGCTCCACGGTGTGGTAGGAGCTGGGTGGTTCACAGGGAGTAAGCTGAGGGCTGCATTGCTTGAGTGAATCTGTCAAAGAAATGTCTCGTGTCCAGAATTCTTCCCTAAGGAACAAGTGAGGTTTCTCCACCATCCACTGTAGTCTTACCAGAGCATATATTTCAGGACTGAAAAACCCCTTAATTTTAGAGATAACCTGTCTGTTCTCCAGGTATATTTGGATATAATAACAGTGCTAAGAAAATTTTTTCTCACTGTACCAACTCTGCTTCACCAGATAGACCAACCCTTGGTGTAACCTATGGTCATTGAAATAATTTTTTTAAGCAAGACATTTTTAGTAACAAAGATACTTACCCCATTGTGATGCAAGCAGCAGATGTGTTAATAATTTGCTGAAGAAGAGTAAAATTCATTTCTATAGCATCCTGTATTCTTTTATAAAATGCAACCTCTGGTGATATGACCTTAAAACAACAATATCAGAGACAAAAAACTACTAGTGCAGTTTAGTCTTCAGAATTATTGTCATGTTTTTATTTTTTTAATTTTTTTATTTTATTTGCCTTAATTTTTGTCCCACTGGTGGCAAAAATTCAATGACAATTATGTCACAATTTTCCAACCATTGACAGTAGTCAGAAAGCACCTGTCAGTCCATAAGAGGTGTATTTCAGAAAACAGTGCTACCACCAGCACTTTATTTACATTCTCTGCCTACACTGGGAAGCCACAGTTCTGTTGGTGACTGGTGTGAATTTCAAAGCAGACTTCAGGTTTCTCTAGTTGAAGTTCAATTATGTATGTAAACACGTTGAGAGCAATAAAATTGTGTTGGAGTTCATTTCCTGTGAATGAGTTGTATGGTCTGGTACTTAATCACTCCCAAAACTTCAGGAACTAAATCACTTATGCTTGTAGGAATATTTCTCCCTTGATTCAAAGTGCTGGTGGATTACTTAATGAAAACACATTAAACTTTGTACCAGATACATCTGAAAGACACTCTAAGTAACCTGTTTAGTTGTTTTAATAGACTGGATTTATCTCATATCTTGGTTTATGCAAATTTTTTATAGATAAGCAAAAAGATAGTTATATGTATTTGCTAATATTGCATGTAGCACATGTCCTACAAAGTTGAATTAAAATTAATTAATTACTATACTGAGTCACTTCTTTAATGAACTCTGCTTCTCCTGCCTGAGTGCTGGAAGATAATGTAATAATTACTCTAATTTTCTTTCAGAAATTCTCAAGTGCTTAGATTTCAAAAGCAAAGGTTGTCACCCTTGAACTTATATGCATGCAACTAAAAATAGTGAATATCAAATAGTCCATCACTGTATTAATCTTTAATTTGTCATCCTTTGAAGTCAAGGGAATAGAAAATACTTATTATATTTTAAAGGCAAAGAAGAAAAATGTTGAGCTCTTTTGGGATTATGAGTTGTTTGGGACATTTTAATTATTCATTTTAAAAAATGAACAAATGGAAACAAAATTAGATGAATGTCCATGTTCAAATGCAAAGCTGAACAATGGAATTTTTATTACAAACAAAAACCCACAACCAACTGGACTCTATCTGAGAGAGAGTGTGTCAGAGTCAGATGCTGTCTTTGGTGATTTGAATGCCCCATATACACTATCAGATTCAAAGAAATTTATGTTTGAACTTACACTGTTGCATTAGTTTGCCTGACAACCATGTTATTTTAGAGTGATCTTATGGCCATGCATTTCTTAATGTTATGTAGTAGGCCTGGAATTTGTTGTCTGTGATCAGCCTTTTATACATTTCAATGGCATTTCCTAGATTTAATTTGAAATAAGTAAGGGAATTTAGGCTGTGAATCACTCACCTACTGTATTTGAAAATATATATATTTTTTCTATGTGTTTACACCTACTGTTCATGCTGAAGTTCTTGAAGGTACAAACTCCATTTACAAGCAGAAAGTGCATTTAATGTAGCTTCAGTTTTTATTTGTATTATTGCTATGATGTTTTATTTCTCTCTATTCCATAAATGGAACAGTTTACTGTTTATTTTCTGATCCTGCTTTTCAATGTGCAAAGTATTTAAGGTTTTGAGGAATCAGTTGTAGAATTCTTACAGCAAGATGTTATGAAAAAACGTACTTTTGTAACTTCAGTGCTTGAATTTAAAAATTTTACAGGGAAGACTATGTCTAGAATGCTTTAAACATCTAAAAATAATTTTCTGATTATGAAAGGTCATACTTTTTGTCCTTGATAACCTTTTAAAATTTTATTTTCCCATGATATTGCTTTAAGAGGCATGCTGTGTGCGTGAGAGAGGGGGAGAGGGAATATCAGTGTTAGTGTTTTGCTATTACAAAATAATTGAAGTTATTTTAATGAGACTTTATTTATATGGTTAAAGCTTTTTTTGCTTGCTCCCCATGCTTGTGGCAAAGAATATTTAAATATTAATGAGAGAAACACACAACTCAATGGTAAGAGGAAAAACTTGTGAGCATGAATGATATCCAATTTTATCCAAGTTTTAGTCAGAAAAACATCTGTATCATGCAGCTAAGGAGAGCTGAGAACCAAAATCTTCCTCAAAATTTATGAGTTTAACAGAGTTTAACAGTCAACATGCTAGATTATAGGTAATGGAAGTGCAGAAGGACATAAAAGAGATACATATATACATATTATACTATTATATGTATATGTAGTTGTCAGACTGGCAAGAAACAGGCTGTTAAATATAATTGACAGATAGACCTTCCTCCTTTCTTGGCCTCAGTTTACATCTCCCTGAACTTGTAATTGAAGTCAGTATTATAACACCAATACTATATGATTTTTACCTGAGACAATTTAAGGAACTATTGTACAAAAGGGCAAAAATTGTTGGTGAGCTATGTATGGGAGTTCTAAGTGTTATGGTTTAGCACAAAAATACAACCACACCAAAAATCGTTTGATTTTTGTATCTCTTCCACCTGATATGTTTACTGAATTCCTAGTTTGCCTCCCTGAATTTGAAGTCTGAAGCCAATGAAACCTGGCCTGACAGGTGCTTGTAAAAGAATCTGGGCCATACTTGGCATCTGAAATATTGAAAGGGTCCCCTTGGTTTCCCTTGTCACTCCAGGATGGCTGTGAAGAAACTGAAATCCTCCAGATCCCTGGATGATTCTTGTTATAGGGACATTTATGGAATTGAAAATCACTTCTCTGTCATTCAGCATTTTCTGGGCTGTGAAGTTTTACAGTTGAGTGAAGGAGCTAATCCAACTCCCTGCATTGCTCCAGGACCCCCTGAGGCTAGATTAGCTGTTGGGGATGAAAATTTGGGTGTATACATCTGGAATCCCCTCAGTTCAGAGTGGATCAGTGTGGTAGTGATGTATGTCTTGCACCATAGCCTTTGTCCTCTGGCATTTCCTTCCTAGCACAGACAAAATGCAGCAGCTTTTGGACATCTGGAAACTCTTCAGACTAAGAAACTCAGCTGAGCAGGCTCATGTTCTCCTTGGTATCTTTAAAGATGCTTGGTGTGTCTGGTGCAATAGTCTGTGGATGGGAGGGATTTTGTTTCCTACCCCTCATGCCATTATTATTATTACTATTATTATTGTTATTGTTATTACTATTATTATTATTATTTTGTTATTAAACTCCTGGTTTTAGGTCACATGCCTATGCTTAGTTCTCTTTATCAAAATAAAGATACAGTATTTTCTATTAATACATTTATGTATGTATATGTCTCTCTATTTTTAAGAAATATAAGCAAAATAAAACTTTAAAGTGCTAAATAAATGAATTCCAAATAAAATCCCTTGATTCTTAAAAAAAACCCCAATTTTTCAAATCTCCCTGGAAACAGTATTAGTTAGGATTTGTTTCTTTTTGAATTCCAATAGCATGCATTTCCTTTTCTTTCTTCAGTTTTAGATTGATAATTATTAATGTTAGCCAGTCACCACTCTCAGCTTTATATTGGTTTATTTCCAACAGGAATCCAACCTACTCTCTGGGCAGTATGTGAAATTTCTTGTATTGTGTTTGAGCAAGCAGAAGATGGTGACCATTTTAAAACCTGAAGTGAGATTCTGCTTGCTACAAGATAGAAAACAGCAATATAAATTTGCATAGTTTGCTATCTAACTTTAGGTCTCATTCTAAATGCACCGGGGAAAATACAACAAGATTTTTTGCATAGGATTCACAATAATGGGAAAATAAGTGTTAGAATGGGTACCTGGACACAACTTTTTCCTCATATACATGTTATGTTGAACAGATGACAAGCTGACATTTTAGAGGTACATGTTTAGTGGAAAGGAACAAAAAGGAATAGGGCAAACTTGTGTGATTATTTCCAATTATTTTAGGGTACTGTTTAATTTTAATCAAAATAAGAAAGAATCTACACTATTTTCTTGGTGGCAGTATGGAGTCTGTTGATCTTTGGGTATATTCTGCTAGGATGAATTTCCAGTTTCAAGAATCCATAGATTCCATGGAGTAAAGTTCTCTCCTAGGATCATTTTATCAAGGCAGCTGAGCTTCTGTTCATTCTACTGGTAAAACCATGAGGCAGTATCTATTAAAACAGGATGCTAACTAAGGATGGGTCCTGAGCCATCTTAATTTTTTTTTTTTTCACATTAAAATTACTATTGATTCTGAGTCACAGGGATGTGACTCATCCTGAAAGTTAGATATGTCCCCAAGATGTTGCTGCATCAGAGGCTCATATTGAAATCACTATTAGGGTTGCTTAATTTTCTGGGGGGGAGAGTGGGGTGGGTTGTGTAGGTGATGGGAGCAGTCCTGGTTTTGCTTTTGCCCTTTTTTTGTTTTTTTTTGTTAAGACACAGGGAAGGGGCAAGTGAGAGACCAATATTTAGTAGAGAGTATTGTTTTTCTTCTGCTATTTGAATACTTAAGCTGACACTTCAGTTAATAAACTGGATGTGGTTACTAATGCTCAGTTCCTGGCTCCACACTAGAGAGTCTTGGGTAATTCCTGCTGGGAATAATTACAAATATTTCTCTGAAAAATTAGCCCAATATTCATCACTGGTAAAAAAGCAAATAGAATATTAGTTATTATTAGCAGAGGAATTTAAAGCAAATCAGGAAATTAATTTGTGATGCTGGATAAATCTATTTGTAAAGTTGTGTAATTTCATAAATTTAAATTTTGAATATTTTGTGCAGTTTTTCTTGATTAATTTTTAAAAATAATCTAATAAAACTAGAAAGTCCTTGATAGATCAAAAGCATGGAATATCTTTCATATAGATTGTGATGTGAACTGAATTACTTTTTTGCAGCTCGGAAAAGAGGTAAATAAGGAAATAGAAGGATATATAAAGATAAAAACTTACATACTGAACAAAATTTTTAGCTTGCAAATAATTTTCTAGTTAATGAAAGAAATTGATTTTTGCATGATTTATACTTGTAGAGCCCATTACCACAGGTTGTCGTAGAGAACAAATATATAATGGGATTAGGCAAATTTATGGACTATGTTTTCTGACTTACCTACTAAACCTGATGGTCCAGACACAACTTCCAGCTTCCTGTAAGCTTCTAGATTCCTAAAGCATAACACAGAGGCAATTATTGCATGCACACTGCGATCTTCAATTCGCTAGGAAATCACATTGCACTAAGGCAGGCCTAAACTTAGTAAATTTGTTCATGTATTCTGACCAGAAGATGATATAATATTCCAAATATTTTGGATTTATAGTATCTGGCAAAGTTAATATCCTTCAGACACTTCTATGCCTGGTTCACAAAGACTGGAAAGAGATGCAGAAAAAAAAGATATTTTGGGATGCATCTATTTAAGTAAATATAAAAGTAGTATTGAGATGTAACTATTTCATAAATAGTTAATGTTTCTTTACAATATTTTTTCCTTTCTATTTTTTTTTTTTAATAAGGTGTTACTTCATATTTATGAATGTTTGCAAGTATTTAGGAAAAATGCTACATCAGCACAAAGGGAATAAACAGTGTCAACCTCCCTATGCCCATTCACACTATTCATGTTTATTTTATTAGAGACATGTATGATTTGTTGATGCCACTTCAACATTTTATTTCTTAAGGGAAGCATAGTTTTAGAGCTAGAAGCCTCTAGAGCCTGTAAGCAGGCGGCGGAAGTGAGTGGGCTCATATTGAGAAAAGCACTGTTGATTGACACGATATACTGGTTTAGAGTATATTAACTTATCTCACACTTTAAAGAGTCAAAATTAACTCAGGAACATGTTTAGAATCCTGACACCTCAACAGATGGAAAGCTCCTTTCCTTCCTGCTTCTCTGAAATCACCTGGCAAACAGTGAGCCAAGGCTAAAAAGGTGGTTCAGAGAATTTTAGTTCATTCTGCAAATTATTTTTTTACACTTCTCAGAATAGTGTGCAGCATTCCACAAACCAGAATGAATCTTCCTAGCTTTTCTTGTTTCCTCATAAGAAAAAAATAAAGATCAGGAGTAGAGTTTATTTTAATTGCAGTGCATACAGTATGTCATGGTCTAGTGCGTCAAGCATTGCTATTTTGTGTCTGTGCTTAATTCCAACTTTAGACGGACACAGATCATAACTGTAAACACCTGCCTCGCGTCATTAAGGATAGCAAAAATATCCCATTGTGGGAGGACCATAAGCTGTGTTTTAGGCAGTTTGTGTGTGATCTCTGACAAGAACATACCGTGCTACATCTTTCTCACTGTCTGTATTCTCCTTTGGATGAGAAATACGCAATTCTGTCTCTGTCCTTGGCCCCACCGCTCACATGCGTACACGCGCCCGCACGGTCTTCCAGCAGTACTCATAGTAATTTAAAATTATTTTAAACAGTCATACCTTTAATAGAAAAACGAAGCTAAATTTAAAACACAACAAGATTATCTTAAGGCCTTAATATATACAGAGAGCTTAGAGGTCATTTACAATAATCCCGTTGCTGCCATATGTTTAAGAAAGATTAATTAAAGGAAATAAAGCTAGAATAGTTCTGCTATCATTAAAAAAAAAGGATGAAGTTAGTGCTTAAAAAAAGGATAGAAGTTTTCACATAGGGATCCAAACATGAGTAAGTTGCAAGCAGTCCTATCATCTGTCAAACCAACTACCACATCAGATTCATAAATAGCAGTGTGTAAAAAGGAAACTAGGAAAGCCAAACTCCACTTTAAAGCCACAGAGAAAGAGGAGCTTTTTAATGAAAGCTGAGCAGTCCTAGTTGGCATTATTAAAACTCTGTGTTTATTTTTCATTTATTAAAGCTTTTTATTTATTAAAGTTTTGAATTTATTTCCAGAACAATTCCCTATCGCAAATATTTGCAAACAGATAAACTGAGGGAAAACTCCTGACTCCTTTTGGTTTTAGGAGTATGTGAGCACGTCACATACTGAGACGGAGAAACTTAAATACTAGTAGGGGTCGCCTCTCATCCATGCTTTTCTCTCCTTAAAACTCATGGAAATGTGCAATACTTGACTTTAGTGTCATTACGGTTAGTCCACCAGGAAAGAGCTGTCTGTGGAGGAGTAATCCAAACACTCCTTTAATTACCAAACTATTGAACTACTGAAGTTTGAAGTTTAAAAATAAATAAGAAAGTTGACCCAATATGAAATCCATTGTTTCAATTTTTGTGTTTTTCAGTTGCTTGCAGCACTGATGGCCACAAATCCAGCTTGTCCTTGAGCTCCTACTTACAGTTGCTCATCAGCTTTTGTGTGATCTTGGTCATGTACATCTTTGTTTCTAGCCCAAAACTTTTCACACTCAGGACACCAGTTTTGCTGCTAGAAAAGTCACAGCCCCTACTGTTTTCCATGGAACAACACTGAACTTTCGAGATAAAATGATGCTGAAAGAAGTGTATTGGCATAGCAGATGTGATAATTGGGATATGCAGACTCTCAGCATCTCTGTCTTCCACTTGCTCCTCTCTAGATGGGCAGTAGTATTTCTTGGGAAGTCTCATCTACAAAGTGATTGCTTCCCCACAAAACAGGGAATGCAGTAGTGGGTAATTTCATTTCCCATATTATCTGTCTCATGTAATCTAAATGTTAAACCTTTTTGCACTGTGGTCAGTGTCTTGCATTTACTGTGAATAGTATGGAAAATAATTTTGAAGATAGTAATCTCTCTTTTTTAATCTGCTGTATTACTGTGTTAGCATGCAGCTCTTGGAATTTTGCCTTTGGTTATATTAACTCTAGCATTGAATATATCTTTTTTTTTTGGCAGAGATTTCTTGGTATACACCCAAGAGAAAGATAGCTTTGGGTAGGGTGTAGGGTTTTTTTGGTTTATTTTGCTTTTAAGTCTTTCTGTGTATGGGTGCATGCATGTCTAGAAGTTCTATATAAAAGTTTATATATATAGATAGTAATATATAATGAAACCAAGTTAAAGAACTTTCACCTGAAATATGACACTGGCAGATGGAACATAAGAAAGCAGGACCCATGAGATGCCTTATTCCACCAGTGTAGAGGCTGGGTCACCTCTCTTGTTCCCATAAGACATACAGTGTTTCCTGTCCAGAAAGCTGACACCTGTCCTTCTGACCTGTATGTTACTGATACATTCAAACACTGTAGTGGAGTCGATTTTCTTGCAGGTATTTCAGTTGGTCTGGGACATCTGAAGCAACTAATATGTTTCCATAAAAACAGCTTCTAAGGTATCCATTTTTCTCCAGAATTATCCCCTGAATATCAGTGCTACCATCTCCAATTGCAATTACACCTGCAACTAAACTGAAGACGCTGCTCAGTCCTTGCTGTATTTATTTAGAGATGAACCAGCAGAGTGTGGTACATGAGCAAAAACTGACATGTCACAAATGAACATGTACTTCTGCTTCCCCTGGAAAAAAAGGGAGGCTGAATTGAAAACTGTGACTTGATAATCCTGCCAGTTACATTTTGTTTTCATAAATAAAGTTCCATGAGAGAGGACAAAGGAGTTAGTCTCATAAATGTCTAGGAAATGAACACAGAAAATTGAGAATATTCACTGGTAGTAATGACTGCTCTAGCTGTCTATCATGATGAGGTATTAGTATCTTTAGAATTATGATACCAGGATAGTGGTTTCATAGGTCAAATGTGAGACTTAATTGTTCTTAAATGATAATCCCTGCAGAGGAAGGAGGAACTCTGTAAAACATGGTAGGCCCTCTAAGTCTCAAAAAATATAAAAGAAGATCAAGTCTGATGGACCAGTGGCCCATTTGACACAGACAGTAGTAATACTGGAGGATTTGACTTAGCTGATTTTTCAGTGAATGATATGTAAGTATGAGTCAATAGAGAATTATGTCAAGTGAATTTACACCACGAAAAATCCTTGTACTTTGAAAAAGATCCTAAAGATTTTCTGCGACCTTTCAAGTCTGTCCATGAATACTCAAAGGCTTTTTTTTGGCCATTACGTGTAAAGATGCCCAGAGGCTGACAAATATCAGCAATTTGCAGTATATGCTTAATATTAAATTGTTTTGATAGATCTGTCTTGTGGTGCTTGTTTTCGTGGCTTTTTTTTAAAGACTACTTTTGTGGAGAAGTAATTATTTTCTTGCTTTTTCTTTTTCTGTTTTACCTTTTTTATAGTACTACTTTGTTCTCTAGGTCCTAAAGACAGCTGAGATACTATCCTAGGGCCTAAGCCTCCTCAGTTCTTGGTGAAGCTGACAAGAGATGAGAGCAGTTGCATTTTTTTACAACCTGGGTTTGCTTAATGTTCTTTGCTCATCCCCCATTCACTTTATGTTCTGAGTCATACTCTTAAGAGTATTCTTGTAACACCTTTGGTTCCCACCCCAACTCCCCTTCCCAGGCTATCAGTTAAAAGCTAGAAGATAAATAAATTTTGACTTCACTATCCAGCCAGTAAATCCATAAAGTCAAAAAAATAGGAAGGCAGGTCTTGGGAGATAATCTGCTTTCTAGGTATGTATTCTTATTTTTTTCCTTGAGGACTAAAAGCATGGAAGTCCTATCAAAATGTGTTTTCTGTCTTGCCTTTGTACACTCTTAAAAGTCTTCTTGGGGGCATAAAGACCTGAGAAATGGAGGTGTCTGTCATGTTTGTTTTAGTTTGAGATTAGTGTCTTAGAGGACGTGAGGAGTTACAGTAGCAGAGAACATTTCTCAAAAGCTAGTTTTATTTATTTATTTTAAAATACAGATAACTTTATTTTTTTAAAAAAAAAGATTGTAATAATATGTAAAAAAAGCTTCTAATCAACCTTTTTTACAAATGCACAGTCTAGAGAGTGAATAGGGCCTGCAAAGAAAGCTGGTGGAAGTAGGAATGCTAATAGACTCTTCTATTTGGTCTTACTGAAATGCACACTTTGTAAGTTATGCTTCATAATGCTTTAGCCTAGTTTAGGACAAAATAAATCTATGAAGTGCAGAAGAACAAAAAAATATAATCATAGAAGAGAACCTAAAGGACCAGTTAACTTTCCAGCCCAGAGGCAGAATTTACAAAAGAGTAGAATTCAACTAGATGAGATACTGCTAAGGTTAGAAAAATAGGAGGAAAGCTGTGTGCCATATTTGCATTAATTGAGATTTATATTAGAGGTTAGATGATGAAGGAGTCTCTTCCCAAAGACAGCACGCACGTGCTGTTAATCTTGTGCTCATGTGAGGTTCATGCTCACTTGTTGCAAGATTTTTGTTTCTTTCTAATTTATTATCTAGATTTTGTATTTATTATGTGTCAGCTGGCTACCTGTAAATACTGAGATGTTAAGCAGAACTAATAAAATGTCAGTATTAAGATTCCTTTCTTGAGGCTATTAAAGTTATACTGCAAATACATTGTTTTTTCTATTGGATTATTTTACTTCTTGTACTACATAGCTTAGTATTTTAACACCAGTCCTTTGAGACAATTGATCTAAAGCAAATTGATTAAATTTTTATTTTTCCAGCTCATAAAATGAAGCCAGCAATATAGAAATCCACTGAAAGAATGTCATCTTGCTTCTGTTTATTCTTCTTACATTATGGTAATTTTTTTCATCAAATAGTAGTCACATTTTTTATTGTTTTGTTAAAGTGTTCTCTTTATGTTTAGAGTCTGAAAATAAACATTTAAGGTACGAGGGCAACCTTGAGCAAAGAGGTAAGAACAAGTTTATTCATATTTCTTACTACTTATTATTACTAATATTGTTCTGCATTTAAAAATTTGAACACGATATGCATATGAAAAAATCTCACCAAAAAGGAACATTATAATCATAAGTGTATTTTTCAGTGCCAACGGGGAAGCTAAAGTAGGGTGGGAAACTTCAGCAGACTGAGGCTGAAGAAAAGCAGTCTCAAAATGAGTGGACAATTCTACTGCTCTGTCTGGTCTCAGGTTGTTTTCTTTCTTTGTCAAAGAATTTACTCTTCACTTATGCTAATGCAACTGAGAAGTGTCCCTTGCTTTGGAAAATCTTTTCTATTAGTCACAAGAGTTAGAAATGTTTTGTCAGTCATTTGGTGAAAATTATTTATCTTGGGTTTTGGTTGCAGTAAAACACGTTTGACCCATGAGGGTTAAACGGCATCTTTTAAGAGAAAATAAGAAATTAATTAAGACTGACTCTGCATTATGTCTTGTGGCTCACCACTTTCCAGGTGGCAGCACCTGTGCTGCTTCCCAGGCAGTACAGTGGATACCCAGCTCTCACCTTTAGTGGGATTGGGAACCTTCAGTATGCACAAGGTCTGCACCCAGTAGAAGGAGTGGCAAGCAAGACAGAGGATAAAATTTAACAAAATGTGGGGTTTTTTAACAAGTAGCTCCTTCAATACAGCAAAGAAAAAGGCTACATGCTAAGCACAAATAATTTTTTCTTGGTTATGTCTTTCTAGTAGGGTTAGAAAAGAGTTGGGGAATGTTCTGAGTTGTACAGTGAAGTAAATCTATTCTATACTGATTACTCTGGAGGAACCAAAGTCTATTGTGTGCTCGTCACCCTCTCCTAAGTTGGTCACGTGAAGCTTAATTTGAACAAAACTTTAAAAATCTAGTATTAGTAGTAGTTTTTTGAACCCTGGCTATAAGCAAACTTGTTTATAGTGGATCATGTAGTCTAAAGCAATTGTTTTGGTGGAAGGCAGAAGGCAGTGATGCCTTAAGTTTTAGCTTTCATACTTTCCAGATTCTGTACTGCAGTAGTATCTAACTCTGAACTTCATAAAAAGAGTTAGCAAGTTCTCCTCACAGCTTAGTCAGACAAAACAATCCTTTTCTAGCTCCAGAACCAAGGACACCATTGCAGCTTCAGGCTCAAAAAGTATAAACAACTGTGAATTGAGGAGAGCAAACTGGGACGATGGACTTCATAACCTGAAGCTGTAATTGGACAATTAACCCAAATATGTAAATGGACCAAAACTTAGAAAAGTCTGAAAACTCGTGACCCTCATCCATCTTGGGTGTAGCCTCAGCCAGGCTCTTGTACTGCCCAAGGTGTATCCACTGAAGGCCTTTTAAAAAATAACTGCTTTATGCCTTTATTTGTCTAGCCTCTGTTCTAGGCAGCCTCTTTAGGCATCAGCAGAACTGTTTGCAGGGATATAATTGCATTAATTAATTAGTGAGATTGTGAGGTTAGGAGAAATGAAAATTCATAAGTTCAGATTTTAAAGCCGTGTATTGTGGAATTGTCTTTAGCGTGGAAGTCATCAAATAAAGCCTAGGAGTCTGATTAGCTCAGTGTAACTCTGTCTTCAATATAACTTCTGATCTGTGTGTTGGGCCCTAAGTCTCTCACAGCCTCAGCTATGTGTTCAGCAGTGGTGTTTACAGAGGGCTGTAAAGGGAATCAATGTCCAAATGGAACAGTTAGGTTCTTGTAAACTCTGTGCTGCTGCTGCTAAACTACAACACCTTCTAGAGAGGCCTGGGATCTTTTTGCTCACCCCCAAACCCACTGAATGCTGAATTTGCAAAAGCATATGGCTTCCTGTGTAGCTCCGTGCCTGAGCCTGGGTGTGATTCCCAGAGGAATAATTCTTCTACCTGTTCCTGTCTCAGTCCTCAGTCTGGAAGTGGTAACAGCCCATTTCTGCTGCCCATCTCTGCCTCTCTGCTACTGTCACCTGGCATATCAGAATCACAGTTGGGGGGTTTTTGCTATTCTTATTTTCCTCTATGAATGCCACCTTTTCCATATTATCAGGGAAGTGAATCTCAGCATAATTCCTTTTAAAATTAGTTTTAAATCTTCATTTCCTAGGGGTGGTTTTTAATACTAAGCAGAGGGCATTATAGCAGCACTTTTTTTTCTCTCATACATATAATGTGATTACTATTTACAGAAGCTGAGAACTTTGGTTTTTAATGAAGTGAATGACATTTATTAACTACCCCATGACCAGTTCAAAATAAATCAGCAAATCTGAACAAAATAAAACAAATTAATCTACAGAGATGCTTGTCTTCTGTGAATCATCTAATGCCAACTATCTCAGATTGTTGTTTCAGGAACCATTAGTGAGGATTTTTCACTTTGTGACACGGCACAGTGAGGGCAGGTAAGTTCAATTAGTCCTTTTCCCAGTAGACAAGGCATTTTAATTAGTTTTTAAGATCAAGAAAGAGGGTGCCTAGTAAAGTATCATGGGAAAGAACTCTTGACTTTCCTCCTCTCCCATACATGCCATACTGCACATACAAATATATGGTGATCTTTCAGGAAACAATGGAGGAAAACATATAAGAGCCTGATTAAATTTTATTCTGAATCATGAAAATGGTCTCTATTTACAAATGGGAAAATATCTATATTAAAAGAAAAACATAAACTCCATCTTTAAAAACAATTTCCCTTTTAGTGAAAAAATGTATATTTCAGAAATTTTGGGGGGTTTTTTAATAGATACTTTTTATGATGCTTGACTTCATTTTGTATGAAAATTAATGTTTATTGGATAGTAATATTTATTGGATGTATCAGTATTTACTGTTTAAATATTTTAAAAAATAATTTTATTGATGATTTTTTTACTGTAATTGGTTTTCTATGAAAACAAGATAGTCTCCAAGAAGTTTGTGTTCTGAATGTAGAGCCACAGTGCAGGGCATTTGACTGAAATTTGGTTTTCAAGAGGCTCCATCTTTTAACTGCTTGTAGTTGCCTTCACCTAATAATCTTCTAGTTCCCCTCAGTTTGAGACAGTGGTTTAGAAAACAATTCAGGAAACAAGATCAATGATTAAATTATTTGGTTCAAAGAGATCTTTGAAGTGATTGCTTTGACAAGGTCATTTTTAACCAAAATGTATTAAGTCCAGTGACTTGCAAGCACACTCCTTTTACAGTTGTGTCAGCTGAATAGAAGAGATAAAAGAAGAAGCTCACTATGGTGGCAAGGAGTCTTTAAGCTGGCTTTGCTGCCAAAGTCCAAGTATATGTAAATTTGGACATAAAAAGGTATGCAAATTCTGTTGGGGCTGTGACGTTCCTGCTAGACTGCACGTGGCTAGCTGTATGTTGAAGTAAATCCAGAATCAGCTTGTAAGTCATGACCTTGCACTTACTGCTCCCATACAGGCTGCTTAAGGTGTTGCCTCCTTTGCTTTGGTGGAATTGTCCCACTAAGTAAGAGAGTGAATGGTTTTTTTTGGAAACTGAACGGTTTCATTTTCCAAGGTATGTGTTACATAGAACCTGTGATGAAATAACTATTTTGCCTAACATTTCCATGGTTTGCAGGAGCTTGTATCTTTTGCTAGACTTAAATAAGCTTTATTGGTCTTCAGCACAAGATGATATTGTAGGCCATGGTTTTATTCTTTTTTTCTGTACCTGTTTATATATTAGTTTGAATGGTAATCCATCATGGCTAGCTGAGGGCTCTCAATATTCTGTCAGACTCTGAATTAATGCTTTGAGTTGCACTTGTGTTCTTATCTCCTGCAATGAGGGTCTGAGCCCAAAAAAGTGGCTGTAGCCAACTCACAGAAAATCTGAGATAGCAGGAGGAAAAGGAAAGAGCCAAGAAAATAAAAAATAGAGAGGCGTATGATAAAACCAAGGTATAGAGACTTCTCACCATGGATTTCTAAGTGTCATTTCAGGAAGAGATTTTGAAAGACTACTGCCTCATTTTTAGGAACAAAAAAAAATTTTTTTTTTTTTTTTTCCCATTGGAAAGGTGTCCAGCACAGCCCTGTAACTATTGCTAAGTATCCATTTCTCCTATAGTCAGTACATAAAGTACCAGCTTGATTGAGGTCTGGATACAACTAAATTCTGAGACTTGTTACTTGTTGAAGTAAGAAGTTCTCCTGACATTTAGAAATTTGATTACTTAGAATCAAAAAAGAGGAAAACAATCAAAAATGCTCAGTTTTGTCCTTGTAGATGGTTGCTTCTTCATATAAAAAAGTAAAAAGGATTTACCACTGAGTTATGCCAACACCAATATGTGGAGTAATAGTCACCCAAAGAGCACAGACATACAGTGTTTAGTATTGTTCCAAGGAAAGTCTTTGATTATTCCTTCACTTCAGTTTTAGGTGAGCAGTGTCCTGTTATATCCTTACTCTCTTCCAACTTGGATGGTCATTGCATGCCCATCAATTATTCAAGTGTTTTAGACATTATATCTTGTGCTTTGATATAGTGCAGTCTCTGGTTGGCTGAAAGAATTGTCTTTTTTGACTTTTTTTTTCCTCTTTATTTTCTTTTTTTTTTCTTTTCCTTTCCCTTCTTTCCTTTCCTTTTCTTTTTCCTATCCGATAGTACTTTTGCATTAACCCAAAATTAGTATTTAGAAAATAAAATTAGAAAAATAGTCTAAAAATCAATAGATACAATGTCAGTTTCTACTGATACAGTACTGATGTTCTGTGGTGACAGACTAGTCATTTTTTATCCACACGTTTCCTAGTTTGTTCACAAAATACAAAGCCATGAAATGTCTAGACTTTTCTTTGCAAATACATTTTTTACAGGCAATTTATGATGCTGTCTGAAGCTCTGCTGCTTGAACAGGCCAGCTGCTTTTGAGTGGGAAAGTGAAGCATGTAGACAACACTTACCACACTGTGAATGCTAATGAATGATGCAGGGAAATTAAGGTTAAAATGAGAAATGCGTGGAGACCTCATAGTAACCTTCCAGTATCTGAAGGGATTCTACAGGGAACATGGAGAAGGATTCTTTGTCAGAAACTGTAGTGATACGAGAAGGAGTGATGGGTAAAAATTAAAAGGGGAAATTTAGGTTAGATATTGGGTAGAAATTCTTCTCCTTGAGAGTGGTGAGCCATGGCAACAGCTTGCCCAGGGAGTTGTGAATGCCCCATCCCTGGAAGGGGTCAAGGCCATGCTGGAAAAAGCTTTGATCAGCCAGGTCTATCAGGAGGTGTCTCTGCCCATGGCATCAAAGGTTGGGACTAGGTGATAGCTGAGGTCCCTTCCAACTTCTCCAGATTCTGACTCCCTGATTCTATGACTTAGGCCTGGAAGGATCTTACTGGAACTTGTGGTAAAGCCCTGGTTATGCTGAGGCAAATAAAAGCTTTTGAATTGATTTGAATGAAATTTCACATGCAAGTGAAATATTTCTGAACACAAAACATGGTTCTCACATGAGCCCTACTGAAGAACTGGACTGAGTCAGAGTTGAAACCTCAGAGTGAACACCCTGAACAGCCTTCACCAAGACCTGGTTCACAAGCCTGGCCTAACCATCCTGGCACCACGAATGACTGCTGAAATTGTTACCTCTGTTCATCAAGGAGTGGCTGCAATGGGAAGTCCTTAGATGAGCAGTAGTTACACTAGATATGCAATTTCCAAGTGTAGTGATTTTGCCAACAGATAAAAGCTAGAGATTTAGAAGGGCAAAAATTATATAAATAAGTACAGATGGTTTTGTAGTTTGTTGTTGTTAGACAATTATGCTGAAAATACAGGAAAACACTACCATATTTTAAGAAATCACCCTTAGCCTTTGTGGTCACTTAAGCATTGTACTGGGTTTAGCTTGGGTATAGTTCATTTTCTTTCTCGGAGCCTGTATGGTGCTGTGGTTTAGATTTGCAACCAAAGCAGTGTTGGTAGCACACCAGGGTTTATTTATTGCTGAGCAGTAGAGCACAGCATCAAGCCCTTCTCTGTTTCTCACTCTGCCCTGCAGTGGGCAGGCTGGGAGTGGGCAGTGGGAAGGGACACAGGGAGACAGCTGCTCTCAAGTGACCAGACCAATATTTCATGCCATTTGGCATGGTGATGGGCAATAAAACCAGGGAGTAATATTTCCAAGGCAGCCATTACTCAGGGACTAACTGGTTATCAGCGTGGTGGTGAGTGATTTCCTTTGTGTCACTCTGGATGGGTTGAGTTTTTTACTCCTTTTTCACTTATTGAAGAATCAATTGACCCACGAGTTTTTCTTTGTTTTGCTCTTCCAATTTCTTTCCCTCTTCTAGCTGAGGGAAGTGAGCTGATCTGGGTCTGACTGCTGGCTGGAGCTAACCTCCTATAATCATGAAGCTTGCAAGTCTACTCTAATTTCAATCTTTTTGAGAGGGGAACAAAAAGTAGACCATTTAGAATAAGTTTTCTTGAAACTAATGAAAGCTAGGACAGAAAGAATTTTTCTATACTTGTACTTTGTATCAAAATCTGGTTTATTTCAAGGTAAAAAGTGAATAATTAATTCTTAAGAGACATTTACATTCTTTATAAAACTTTACTGAAGCTTTATAGTTTTGGTCTATTTAACACAAATCAAATCACTAGGAAAGTGAATGCTGGCAGCTCTAACCAGAAAAAAAAATCATGATGCAGTCACTATGTCATTCTACCATCATATTTTGGCTTCAAGACATTTTCTGTGGTTTGTTCATTTTCAGATCTTGAAATTCCTCCCACACCTCAGAAACATTTTGAGGTGATGCTGCATGCTCAGGATTCATTTCCAGCTTAAGAGAAATGTGCAAGCAAATGCTGAAGTTTTGGCAACAGATATGGAGAGACTTACTATGGTAGAAACTTCAGTCTGAAATCAATTTCTTGGAAATGGGGTAAATTCAATATGTTTAAATCACATACTTTTTCCAGTAAGAGGGGAAAGAGATGCTATAATTGATACTGTAAAGCCTAGAAGTATGACTCAGAACTAGAAAATGCAGCTCCAGGTCTATGTGATAATCTTATCACCAGCTCAATCAGCTCTATCAGAGAAAGAACTCTAGGAGTCTCACTTTGTACTTGTTTTTGTGAGAAGGCTAAGGGGGAAGAGAAAATTCAGCACAAAGAAAAACAACATAAGTTTGAGATTTCTGCAATAGTTTCATAGAAGTAAGCCTGGAAAAGTATACCAGCCCACAAGATACCTATTAGCTTTAAAGTACCCTTTTAAAATATTTTTTTTATTAAATTTTCTACATTATGAGCAATGAAATCAGTAGAGGAATATTTGAAGCAATATAAGATTTGGAGGACTGCATTCTTCTCTTGGTTCATTCACTGCTATGAGTTGTATACTGATTCACACAGACTCAGGATCTGGCTCTGTCACTTCATTAAGATCACTTGTTCCCCTGATACTCTGCACAGAAACAAAAGTAAAGAGAAAAATACAGTTTTCCTGGGCTCCTAGGACATCATAAAATACCATATGCATCAGAGAGTACCTGGGATAGTGTTTTGACTCCTATAGCTGCTTTGCTGCCCAGACCTGTTACATCTGTACTGAAAATTGGAGGCAGGGAGTATTCTAGAAAAGAGCCAGGGAAGAGAGAAGATGGAGCTATTTTTTCAGGATTCTTCTCAACTGGCAGAATCTTTCTTACTTGGCAATAAATTAAACCTTGGACCCCTACAGTAAGGTTGGGAGAAAAGATCAGAGAGTTGTGAACTATTTTGCCACCTTCTCTTTTTGCTACCCAGCTGCACAGCAGCAGAATGTTTAGTTTCAATGCTAAGTCTGCATCTGAAAGTTGAAATGGTCTGAGTGCTGGGGTGCAAGTCTATTGGTTTTGATAAATTTCACTTTCCCCTCTCTTATATGTGAAGATAAGATTATAATGAAGATTCTGTGGAGTTAGAGGTCACTGTAGTAGGCATTTCCCAAGAGGAATAGGAAAAGGAAATACGTTTTTATACCGTACTTAAGTTGTTATTGATTTCATTTATTCAGGAGGTTCAACAGACAGCAGGTGCATATTACCTGAGCAGAGGACTTCAACAATAAGAAAGTTCAGTATTTAGCTGCTGGTTCAGGCTCACTGCATGCAAGAACAACTGCCCCTATGTTATAGTCACTCATTTTAAAAGTACTCCTTAAACAATAGGAATGTGAAACTTACAGAAATCTATTTCAAGACAGTACGAATTTTAAGCAATTAAGAATTTAACAGTGAAACCTGGAACACTGTTCTCCAGTAAACAGTGAATCATTTACAGTCAAATTGCAATGAAAGTTGGTAATGTATTGGCCTAGTTTATATTACGAGTCAATGTAATTATATAATTTTTTAATGAGAAATTTAGAAATTGAACAAAGTCCAGGGAAAAAATAAGGAAATGGTCAAGTACAAGAGACGCTTTTTATAAAACTTTACTAGAATATGAACATTTCTCTTTTGATTTTATTTGGCAGAAGGGAGAACTCTGCACTTTCCTCTTACATGCTCTTGACACTCAGGTTTGTTCTTAAATTTACTCAATAGATTCTTCCAAAGGAACTACTTATCAGGATTTTTTTTTTCCTCTGGAAGAAGTGTAGGATTGTATGTCCTACCACAAAAGAGCAATTTTGGTACAATCCATTTTGGGGATATTATTGTAGTGATGATCAAGTGGCTTGAACTGCTTGGGTTTCACCAACCCACCAGAAATACGATATTTCTTCCTCCTCCACTATTCAATATGCCTGCTGCCACTTCTCTTGATCCTCAAAACATTTCCTCATGTACATTTCCTAGATCTCAGTATAACATTGTTTTTCACAAAGGTAAAAAATGGTCTTGTTCACTTCCTAAAAGTGTGCAAGAAAATAGCAATGTTTGAATTGTTGTCCTAAATTAATGGATTGAATTGATGAATTTGGAGACCTAGGGTGTAATGCAAGTATACAAAATACAAAAGTAGTCACCAAAATACATTTACTGCCTGGCCAGAGAGGCTAAAGGGTGCTTTAATTTTCTACCACGAATATCAAATTAGTTGCCTAAAGTTTACATGCTGGGAAAGTATCCCTATTTGAACTGAACCAACCATCACAGAATCACAGAATATTCTGACTTGCAACATACCCACAAAGATCATCAAAGTCCAACTCCTGGCCCAGTTCAGGACACCTCAAGAATACCATCATGTGCCAGAGAGTGTTGTCCAAATACTTCCTGAGCTCTATCAGCCTTGGTTCTGTGACCATTGCCCTGGGGGGCCTGTTCCAGTGCCCAACCACCCTCTGGGGGAAGAACCTTTCCCTGATATCCAGCCTAAACCTCTCCTGACAGAACTTCAGGCCATTCCCCTGAGTCCTGCCACTGGTCACCACAGAGAAGACATCAGTGCCTGCCCCTCCTTTTCCCCTCACAAGGAATTTTAGACTATGTTGAAGTCTGACCTCAGTCTCCTCTTCTTCAGGCTGAGCAGATCAGCTGCTCCTCATATGGCTGCCCCTCTAGGTCCTTCATTATCCTCACAGCCCTCCTTTGGACGCTCTAATAATTTTATAACTTTCTTATACTGTAGAACCTAAACTGCCCACAGGACTTGATGTGAGGCCGCTCCAGCTCCGAGCAGAGCAGGACAATCCCCTCCCTTACCTGGCTGGCCATGCTGTGCCTGATGCCCCCCAGGACAGGGCTGGCCCTCCTGGCTGCCAGGGCACTGCTGACTCACATTCAGCTTTTCATTAACCAGGACCCCAGGTCCCTTTCCACAGCACTGCTCTCCAGCCTCTTGCTCCCCAGTCCAGACACACAACCAGGGCTGCCCCATCCCAGATGCAGAATCCAGCACTTTCTCTCGTTGAACTTCATTCAACTGGTGATTGCCCTTTGCTTTAAAATGCTGAGGCCTCTCTGCAGGGCTTCTCTGCTTTCAAGGGAATCAACAGCTCCCTCCAATTTTGTATCATCTGCACAGTTAATATCCCTTCTAATACTGCATCCAAGTTGCTTATGAAGATGTTGCAGAGCATGGGGCCCACGATGGGGAATGCCACCAGTGACAGGTCACCAGTCTGATGACACCCCAGCCTTTGTGCCCAGCCTGTGAGCCAGTTGCTCAGCCATCTCATGACGTGTTTATTCAGCTGAATCACAGATATTTTATCCAGAAAGATACTGTGTAAGTACCAAATACCTTACTGAAATGCAGAAAGATTATGTTAACATTGTGCAGGCCTGTTTCCTGTTGAAGACTTATGGTTTCATTTCCACAGAATCACATTTTTTAAGTCAGCAAAGGTTTCTGAACATATTTGAGATGCACCAGAAAACTGAGTTCAGTGTTCAGGTTTGGTTACCTTTTCTCCAAAATTCAGACAAGAGGACTAATACTATCACTGTTATGAAAGACCACTTAGAAAGCCTAAATTCAGCTTCCTTGTTGTTCTGGGATACTACATGGATGATTTTTTTTTTTTTTTTTTTTTTTTTTTTTTTTTTTTTTCTTGGGGGGGTTTTTTTTTTT